>CAJHUC010001397.1:0-46508 GCA_905146915.1 Ostreobium quekettii | reverse complement strand
AGAGCAACTGAGGTTTCTTTATCGGCAGCCCTGTTGGATGAATCTCCTGTGCAACATCAACTCATGATTCTCCTTTTGCATAAAGCTGCATCTTCCGCGCTGATGGCTAACGTGGACACTGATATTTCAGATGCACTGTGAATTGTCACATTGAACGACCATGTTGGTAGGCAAACTACTTGGGGCTTGCGTTTCTGGCATTTTGTCAGCATACTTATTCATCTGGGCGCTTTTGTGACATTTTGGCAGTATGGAGGAACAACTCTGCATTCGGCAGCTTCCGGAGGATCGGGGCCTATTTTCGACATGGTTCTTGACAAGTATGATGCTCTGCCATTAGAAGTCCAAGACCAGGTATTCCCTGTCCAGTGCAGGTTCTGTACGTGTGTGGATATCCACACATGTGAGGGCAATACGCAACAGAATGAGCTGTTGCGCAGAACAGAGGCAATGTTGATTTTATGCAAATTCGCTTCGTTTGCCAAACTCCTTCAAGTGGTACCAACAGCAACCATCAAGCCTGACTTGGAAGAGACAAGGTAGTGTGATGGTGTCATTATCGTCCGTGGGACCCATGAAGTACTGTATACATACTA
Organism: Ostreobium quekettii; assembly: GCA_905146915.1. Taxonomy (NCBI): domain Eukaryota; kingdom Viridiplantae; phylum Chlorophyta; class Ulvophyceae; order Bryopsidales; family Ostreobiaceae; genus Ostreobium; species Ostreobium quekettii. The sequence continues at coordinate 45,912 of CAJHUC010001397.1, read as the reverse complement.
CGCAGTAGTACCATATGATGCTTGATTCATAATGCATCGTATCATTATGAGGGCGAGGGGGTGGTTAGTATATAACATGTGGTATATGGTGTTTGTTTATGGTAGGAAGTAAATGCGGTGAGCATGATGTTATGGTGAATGTACAGGGAGACAATGGAGACGGGAGGTGGACATCATTGCAGTGATTGTTACTTCCTCCATCCGGAAATAAATGAAACAATTTGTTTAAGAGGCTATATTTGCATCACGTACTTGTTATTTTTCCTTCAAAATTGGATCAAGGCACTGCCTACACATTTGCTATGTACTGCCAATTTTTTGTGGACAATGGATAAGTACCGGCCACAGGAAAGTACTTTGAACCGTTGTGATTCAGGCCAAAAAGTCGAGGTTTCTCAAGATCTAGCCGAACAGGCCCCAAAACAGGTCCTGGACCAGGTCGCGTTGCAGCTGATGGTGCGCAGCCCATAATGGATATTTGTTGCTGCCATCTTGGTGGCAGATCGACACCATTTCTACCAATGGGGGGAAGACCATGAAACCATGTTCTGTACTGATCGATCCTTGATCGCCACCGTGGTTTTGATGGCCTTATGAGGACGGCAGCTCCGGATCGGAGACACGGAAATCTGCTAATCCCACAATCACCGCGTTTGCAGAAAGGGCCCCCACCATGGGTGAGGACGGCATAGGTGCTATGACCACCATGGAAGGTTTGGGAGAATCTGATCGTGCCCTCGCTGCGTGGCAGCCAGAAGATCGTTGAAACTGGCTGTGGTGGGCAAGTGCCGCGAGAAAGGCTTTGCGCACCATTCACGCTGCTTTCAAGGGTGCCGCTGCAACTGAGCTTTGCCCGTGCCTTTGCAAGATGCAAGAACGCCACCATAGCGACACGTGGGGTCTCTGATAGAGCATCCAAACCATCCATTGTTATGTTGGCAAGGGTGAGGTCTGTTTAGAAAGAGGGGTTGCTTGCGTCAGGAAGGCACTGAATTGGAGATCTGTGCTAAACACAAAGGTTATGTTGCGCACAAATATTCCATGGCTAGTCTCTAGCCACCAAGAGGCCTCTAAGTAGTGGGGGATCCAAGGCATGTCGGTGTGCTGCTGTGGAAGATGGGGGGGATTTCGTGCATCCATCGATGGCGGTACGCAGACATAGGTGCCAATTCTGTCGATCGTGCATTGCGAAGGCTGTCGATCTTTGGGCTAAAGCCTAAGCGCTAAGGCAACTTCCCCCTTCTGATACTTTGAGGACCACTGGAAAGGGCATCACTCATGTGCTGGGCCTTTCTGTGTCCAGGGCACTAGGTTTTGGTGGGGTGGGGGACTGACTGCGGATGTTCAATTCTGGTGCTGAGTCGTTGGTTTCAAAGTACTACCATATGTCTGCATCTTATTTTCTGTCCATAAATTTTTGATGGCATTGACTAAACACATAGTAGATAGGCTGGTCCAATTTTGAAGGAAAAATAAAAAGCACATGATAACAATGTGGTCAGTCAACAAACTGTTTCATTTAATTCCAGGCGGAGGAAGCATTTAGCTGGTATGATCACCCTGCAATGCATCTGGTTGTGGTTTTGCTTCCCGTGCCTGGGAGCGACCATGTGCAAGCGTGCGCGAGAGAGTCCAGACAACTTGATAATCATGATCCATGTAATACATGGTAATACATAATACGTGATACGTAATACATAATACATGATACATGGTAATACAGGATAGAATACACGATGGACTGAGACGTGTCTGCAGCTATTCTAGCAGCCAAGGCTGTTTGTGTGTGGCCTTTAGAGAATCCACGGATGTGCACAAAGTCATTGTGCGACCCTGAGTGAACGTTTGGTGTGATCAGATCGGAGACACCCCCCTGCTGGTGGCATGCAAATGTGGCCATCTCAGCGCTGTTGAGAAGCTGCTGGATTGTGGTGCAAATGTGCATGCTGTCAACAATGTGCGATTTGCTGGAGATTGGGAACGCTGCCCATGCACACTGCGCCGAATATTGTATACGCAAAATGTTGCGAAATTGGAGTATGTGTGTTTCATGGCGAAGTTTAAATGCATTTATGTCCCATTAAAGCCTCGCGTCTTTGCACCCCTCTGTTGCCATCGCTTCTTGCAGCTGCACTCTCGATGCACGAGCGCATCTCGAAAGCAAGTCCCAAATACATTTAAGCCAAACTCCTCATAGAAGCATGGTCTGAGCCATATTCAGCCTAAGCAAGTGGAAAGTTCAAACTTTGTCTGAATGAACAAGGTGCCCACAACCACCGTCATGCAGTTTGGACAACTGTTGTTTGTCAACGTCATCGCGACAGCACGTCTGACATCAGCTCCAGCATGTTTGCTTGCTGTCCCCTTCCTGTTTGATTCTTGGACAACACCTCTTGTTTGTGGTGGCTGGGACATCACCGCGGGACGGCGGCACTTGTGAGAGGGCGTTCTATCTATGCTGAAGTTAACGTTTATTTGAGCCCGCCTTTTGAATGACCACATCTTATAAGAGCCTTTGCAGTGTTCCTTGCTTGCAATTCTGAACTGCAAGCAAATGATACTGGATGTCGCTCCATCTGCAGCTCCCATAGCCTCCAATTGAATCAATTGGAGGGTGTGGGAGCTTCAGATGGAACGATATCCACCATCATTTTCAAGGCAGTTGCATTGCACAAGAATGTCCAGGCTGCATTTGCGCATTTTCCCTCCACAAATAGCCGTGTTTGATGTCCTCGAAATTGCGTGTTTTTCAGGAAGGAGAGACCCCTTTGATCGTGGCAGCCAGAAATAGGAAAACCGAGATTGTGGAGCTACTTCTGCAGCGGGGAGCCCGAGCAGGCGTCGCAGACAAGGTGCCCGCTTGCTTGATAGTAGCATTCAAATGGAGTCAGTGGGCTTGCTGGACTCAAAGAGCACCCCCCAACCCCATTGTAGGAGACTGCGTACTGCCAGTTGCTGGCGATGAAGCATGGAGTGACGTCGATATGTTTCCTGAAATGTCGCGCGATGGCTGTTGACCAATCGGCAAATGCACATTGGGTGACTAAAGATTTTGGCAAGAAACCCAGACTATGGGCATCTTGTTGAGAGAACTATTCGTTGGTTCATGCGCAAACAGAAGCCACCTTCGGCCGGACACACGGTCTTTTCGACGATAACCTACTGCGTCCCGATTTGAAAGAATTGTGGGCATGGGTTGGCACCAGGCACAGTCACAGACAGTGTGGTATATCTTGGGTCGCATGGCGGCGGGAGTCGTCAAGGAGATTCCCCTATACCCAGACACACGTCAGCACGCTGGGGTGCGATCCCACACGTGACATCACATCACCCAAGATACATGTGGGGATGCTTGGCGTCATAGCTTTAAACCCCCATTGCTGAATTGAGCAATTCGGCAAAGCGCTCGTCAGTTCTAGCGCAAGAGGGGAACTGATGCGAGACAAGAAAATGCTGTGCACTTCACTCCGCAATTGTCAGTCGCCCCAAATGCGGTAAACAGGATTTATGGGCTTGTAATATCACCGATGCGTGAGTTATCGCACGTGACGGGGGGATCAGATGATGTGCTTTAGCGACTTGTGGTGCATGTCTTGGAATGGTGGCACTTCCTTGGGCAAATTTCTGTTGACAGAACAGTAAGCCATTACTGCAGGAATTCGCCATGTGGTGCTGCCACATAGCGCGGGGCAGCAAAACGGGCTGCAATCATATATGTGGCGTCCCCTAGAGGAGCCGAAGTTCTCCAACTACGCACACATTGTCCTTTGCGTCGCACCACACTCCGCGTCACCACACACGTAATATTACTTCCACGTGTGGCCGTACAATGTTAAAGCTGGTGACGCAAAGTTTTGGTTTCCAGTGTAGCTTGTAGAACAACTGACGGAATGAGGTGCGTTACACACGACATTCCTGGCGCTGGGGTGCAACGCTGGTGTGCTTCTTGTGCGGCCAACATGGCCAGCTGTGCGATGTTTTGGAAGCCACAGGCGGTCATTATTGATTGTTGTTCAACAATCGCATATGTCCTATGCCCTTGATTTCCGATCCTGAATCAATGTCCGGAAGTCAAGGGTCGTCACAACCTTCGAAGGTTGTGAAGTCATTTCGGGTTTAGGGATTGTAGGGACTGATGTTTGGGGTTTTGTGTCCCTCATAGCGTTCATGACCTTCCGACAAACCTCCCAACAATATGATGACTGAATTCCGGCGCAGTGGCCTCCAATTTGGCAGTTTCAGCAAAAGAAAAGCCACATATCATGCATATCGAATGCCGCATATCCCACCCTTTTCGTATCATAGATGTCGAGTGTAGCGTATGTGTATCTGGGGAATGCAGCTTAGTTTCCCAACGAAGGGTCGCCGCCATATGACACGAGAATTTCTGATGGAAAGGACACCAGATGGGCTGTGTTTGCTTACTGAATGCTTGTCCTTTTGAGTGCAGAGCGGATGAGAAGCAGCAGCGCATGCAAGGGCGAACAGAAACCTGGAGTTGGCCGAAATGCTGTAAGTGTCGTGCACCCGTCATTGACATCTGTTTAAAGGCGCGTTGATTGCATCTGCGATGAAAGAGGGGAAGTCAGCAACGTCCTCCTGCAGCGGCACGATGCAACCATTGTTCGCTCCATTGTCATAAACCCGGAACCAGTCAAGTGTTCAAAGCAGCACTCGCCGAGGTTGGCCACAGCACTAACCAACTGCACCTGCTGTCCAGGGAGGCGGCGACGAAGAAACAAAGCGGTGCCACGGATGCCACGGAAGGGTAAACGAAAGGCGAGCGGACGATGGCCACATCATCCATGGACCTGCCGCGCTGTCGGCACAACCTGACGACACGGGAGTGGCTGGGGAGATGATCGAGTGGCTGTGCTGTCCATCTGCCTGCACAAATCTTTCTGCGCAGCTCCGTAGTGGCACTGCGGCAGACATGCCCCATGTGGTTTCCCGACGCCACCCATGTGACTGTGTTCCCAGGACGCGCCTCGTTCTGTGTGGCTCAATGGTCCCACATGCCGTGTCACAACACGTCCCTGCTGGATGTGTGTTCCCGTGCCATCCGCTGATTGCTTTGCGGCGCAGATTCTTTGAGGCACGTGATTTCGTGGCCCCCACTGATCCAGTGGGGAAGCCACGAGCGCCGTCACAGGGACGACAAATGTCCGACACCCTCCATTCCGGGTGTGACGTCATGAAGGGTCATGCAGCTTACTTTCGGGTCTGTAGTGCTAAGTTTCCAGGCTTCTAGGTCCTACTATCCGTCGTGACCTTCGCGGCCCCTTAAGGACCTTAACGTCTGGACATGATTGGCATCGGGCAGTCCCCTGGGACCCCCCAAGGCGAGTGCATGGGCCCGTGCGGCCGAGTCCGACATCCCATCGCCGCGAGGTGCGCCGGGCGCTCTGTGCAAGATGGGCGCCCGTGTGCGGAAGTGCATCACATGTGGACAGTTGACGACTGTGGACGCCCACTTTGCCCCGCACCTGTGCCTGAGTCGAGATTCGAGTGAGTAGAGGACTGCATCAGGTCCGATGTTGTGGGTGCTCGCATGCCCGACGTCCCTCTGCATGGTGCAAGCGGCCATCTCTGTCTCTCGAGCGCAAAGTTTGAACGAGACGGAAATCGCCGGCCACGGCCGAATTTAGACAGCCTGGGCGTCGTTGCGCAGTCAATGGTATGCTCAAACAACAGGCTCCTGCTCAATTGGGTTTGCAATAGCGTTTTGCTCACGGAAAGCCACCACTCAGGCAGAAGCCCTCAGCACGCACCTGATACTGTCAGAAGTCCGAACTTCGCTGTCGACACTCAGGCAGCTGTTCTTCTGCACGATGTGGGCTCCGTGTTTGAAATGCCACAGAGGAGTTGCGGCACTTTTGCACGCAGATGCCCCTTGAGGCACCCCAAGGGAAGTGGTTGCCTTGGCGTTCAGTGGTTTCGCTGACGGCGGCGATCACCACACAGCGCTCGTCCGCATCACGAAGTTGGGCGATGCAATGCCTTGTGCCTTCGCACCTGCGCCACCTTTATCCAGAGTCGTGGATGCTACGCGCAAACAGCAACACCACAGAAGATGGGAAAACATTGCCGGGCAGTGGAGTGCACGTGATTCTTGTCGGCAGGCCCAATTAACGTAAGTTTTTAGATCTATGGTGAGAACGAAATACACTAAATGGTGCGACGCCGTTTGATGCCATTCGCTAGTGCAAGTGGAAGGCTGTTCGTACACACCATGTGCACACATGGGACTGGAGTCGTTGAATTGGGTGACGGTCTGGGCATGTCTCGGAGCCAGTACCTCGTTCTTGACGCGAACATGTTCAAAGCAGAATGTGCCCAAAACGCACTTTCGGCAAAAGAAAATATAGATGACAATGAACCAGGCGCTGACGAACAAAATCCCAATTGGGTGTCGTCGTTCAATCGCAATGTCCATGCGCTAAAACAGGCGCTCCCTTCGGCACAGCCCGCATTCAAACAGGCGCTTCCCTCCAAAACAATCATCCATCTGAGGCGACTCATCCCTGCCCTTCCAAGAGCTTGGCAAAAGCCAGAAAAACCAAATAAATACAGAAGGAGAATCCCCATTGGAGACATGCGCAGAAGGAGACGTCGCGGCGAAGCATTTCCTGGCGATTGCCAAGCAAGAATCAGTGTTGAGGTGCTGACGTCGAAAAACCCACTTGCAAAATTTGGCTTTGATCACACCTCCACCGTGCTCTCCTCTGTCCATCGAGGCACCTTGACGCATGCCTCTGCACACTCGTTCCCTAATCGGTCTTGCAGCACACGGCTGGGCACAAAGGCCCGGAATACGGCTGGAAGTAAGAAGTGCAGCTTCGCCATTCGCCACCAATCGCACAGCTGTGTGCATCTTCCCTTGCCAACTGGCATCCGCTGCCCACCCAGGTGCACGCGCATCAATGCCCACAGATGCTGGACAACGTCGCAGCCCCACTCATTTTCCTAATGTACACCACAACTCCCCTCATTGCATCTTCCGCATGCATAGTTCAGTGACGTCCTACCCCATGCCATCAATGCATCACTTGAAGTCCATAACCTCCAGTACTAGAACCGCCACACACAAAAACGCATTGTACACTAACACATAGCGCCACATTGCACTGCGACATAACACACTGCTGCGAGAACATGGCCAGTCATCGCCACGTTAGGCGCCTGGGCATCCTACATCCCGTGTAAAGCAGCAGTCAAAGGATCCCACAACAGACCTGTGCAGCCTCTTCGTGGCTCTTATGCACAGCCTCACAAGGGGCACTTCTAGGCTGCGATATCTAGACAAACATATCCATTGCAACCACAAAAGAATCTCACAGATCGGCAACCCTGCCTCACTGCATTGCCTCACCCCCCACTGTGCCGTTTGTTTCCCACCACATTAACGCAAATGCCAGCATCCCTGGATTTTCCAGCAGACCGCCCCCATTCCCTCACAGTCGTTGCACACCCCCAGACAGTCGTTACACCTCCCACTGCAGACGTCACGTCCCCCGTCACAGCATTTGCACTTCTCGCCACATGCAACCACGTGGCGATCATGTTGCCCCAATCTCTTGAACAAGGATTCCCCATAACAACCACTACACTCAATCGTCACACTCACCCAAAGTGCACATGTCGCCCTCTTCGCTTCATACCAGAACTCGCCGTATGCAGTGAGACGACAAGAGGAGAGCCACCACTTCGACAGTTCTGCTCACTGTTGGGCACATCGTCAAAGGGCGCATGTCGCCCCCTGTCGCTTGAACAGACCCTCTGCGGTGACTAACAGCTCCTCCCGGCCACTGCTGAGGCAAAACAGCTGCAGGTCGACCTCCACAGCCTGTTTGGTGAGGCCGATGGTCCCTGTGTCGATGATCCTCACGATCTGGCTGCGGACGAGGAGGGGCTCATTGGAGGGTGTTGGGCGCTTGTAGTTGACCTGCAGCAAGCACAAAACAGCACAAAGCATAGAGGTTTCCCATTCAATTGGGATCCATTTTAAACAATAGCATCGGCAGAAGGCAAAGCAACTCTGATCACGTTATTGCACGTTATGCTGGCTGGACCATTGCCCCAGTGCCTTCAAGGTGACCAACAACAAGAGCCAGGAAGCACCGGGTGAAGTTTGGGCTCTTCTGAAGACTGGTTGTATATAATTGTATCAGTACCTATGTCACTATTGTGTGCAATATCTGATATCCATTGGTATCTATCGTCAACGTGTACCCAGTGGGAATTGGGGATGGGACAGTGCAGTTATGCACATCGCCACATTGCAGGTGCCATTTTCCAATTTTCTGTTTGCTTGTTCTTCTCAGATTGTTCTGTTGCAGGTTCACCAAGTCCTGTGCCAAAATACAGCAGTTCTGTTTGGCCCTTTCCAAAATGCTCACACTCAGCACTTTTTCCTTCTCTTGTTGGTCAGCTGCTCCACACAGGTACAACCAGCACTTTAAGTTTTCTGTCAGCCTCTCCGCAGTTCACAACTGGGCGGCATGTCGCATCACTGGCTAGGGACATCGACGAAACAAGGATTGGATGTTTCCACGCCTGCCATCAACCCCAAGGTGCAAAGGCATTGTATGTCACGGCCCTTCTGGAGGCTGCGATTCAGAAGCTTTATGCACTGCAGGTCACCTGGGCGTGAGTTGCCACTGTTGAGGCATTCGATCTGAGGAAATATGCTGGGTGAATCCACTTTTACTCCAGCCATTCAAACTGGGACAGGACGCTGTCACATGCCTTAAAGGCGGGGACAAGGCAGCACTTGACAGCCTGGACATGCACCCATTATGCACAGCGACTGCAGGGTTCAGATTGCTCAGACTGGATGGGTAAGAGCACAGCAGGAGCACACATTACCCAAAAGACTGCGATGTGGCCAATGAAGAAGAGCAACAATTCAAGAATTGCGGTGCAAAACTATGCCCACTGGTTTTTTGACACACAGTGTTATAACACATTCAAAGTGCACTCGGAGAACACTGTACAATTGTACAAATATGGCACCTCTGCTTCATGCGTCAACAACGGGACAGAACAAATACCTCCACAAACATTTTTGCAGCAATGAAAAGCAATCTGATCCACACAAAAACTTACATCCAAAAGTTCAGGTGTGCCGCTGAGATCCATACTGCCTCAGCGACACTGTCAACTGCCCCACAGTGATGCAGCTGATGGAGATGCAAAAGATACAGGGGTTGAAAGACAAGGGGCTGCGCAGTCAAGCCGATGCACAAACAGAAAAGAATAACCTCTGCAAAGCAAGTGAACCGAGCTTACAAATGCCGACGGGCCCTTGAGTTTCTATTTGGTTTTAACATTGATATTGACTTCGACAAACCCTCCGGCGGCTTACATCAGCTGCACAGCCAGTTGGATATGCAGAGTTGGTCAATGCCGTATGCTGCTGACAGGCTCGACTGTCAGCCACAACATCCTAATTGTTGCTATGCTCTCAATACTGCAAGTCTGCACCCCTTTGCTACAACCCACTGTGTGCCTGCATTCTTGCTTGACTGTTATACTGATTTCAAGCCCATTGCTTCTCTCTGATTACATGCACTATGACACTTAAACCACAGTTGCTGGGCAACACTGTTACACAGCATACACGCAAACATATGTTAGACAAAGAATGCAGACTAGTCAACATTTTGAACTCTATTTCTAACTGAATTTTCCAATCTGCATCACTATGGCTGGCATACTTACAAACATGGATGCAGTGAGTGTCAGTGGGGGGCGAGGAAGGCACGCCTTGTCCATAAGCTCCAGTGCAGCGGTCCAATTTCCATGACACTCCAGGATCGACGAGACCACACCTCCATTGATGACCCCAGGGAATGCCAGAAACTTGTCAGGGATGGACAAGTTCCCCTCCAATCCTCTCTCTGTCCTTGTGGACTTGAGCTGGAGGCCATTTCTGTTTGCAGGGCCTGAAAAACGGCCAAGCAATGTGGTCAGGTTGGCTCAGGTTTGGACCTGTGGTACTGGCCTGTTGACAGAATGCATGCAAGTTGTGTATCATGTTTATGCTACTTGAGAGCTAAAAGAGGGGGAAAAAGGGGGGCAATGTCGGAAACGACTAGAATGACTAATTGCTGTCTTCATTGTTTGAATCCTATGGTTATTTTACAATACCAGTGGGCAATGCTTGTTGTATGGGCATTGGACTCAGACAAGGGGCAAAACGTGTGGTTGGAACATTCCTGATGTCAACTATAAAGGTGCCAGACACAATGAGGGCCTGAACATGCCAAAGCACAAACTGTCCTGTTTGATTCGTTGATGAATCACTTGAAATGCCACAAAATTTGATTTACATTGCTCCATGTAGAACGATGGCAACTTTGGTCCAATTTTGGCACAGGAATGTGCACAGTGTTGTCTTGTCAATGTCGAACAATGCACACAAGATTACCCATGTGTCGACCAATACAAGATTGCTGACGGGCAGCTGTGTCCAGTGTTGAGAAGTCAAGACAGGATTTCGAATGCATACGCACTGTGCAAGTCTGATTATAGTTGAACCTGCATGCAAGCAATGGCATTTGTGCCCAGCATTGTTGTTGCGCTATCAGATAGGCTCTCTTGAGCCAATTCTTATTGGGTTTGCAGCAACGCCTGGAACAGTGCCCAAAATAGTGTCACGGGTCATAGGTCACAAGGTCTTGGAAGCACCTATATGCATGGCTCCTACCAACGTGGCACATGACTTGACATGGTTTCTATCAACTTGTCATAGCAAGACGAAGGTCAGCTGACCTCCTTAAAGGTGTCATCCACTGCCTGAGCACATTGCCAAACATCAGCATTTATGGTCCTGTATTGGCCTGCAAGTTTAGTCGTCCATGAAACAGCTACCAGGCCTCCAGACCTCTTGCAACACTGCCTAAATGGTGAAAGTGGAGCGATCTGTCCTGCTTGACAATCTCACCAATCAGTGCCATTTCCTCAGCCCCTTCTTGTGTTGTTGCAGCGATCATTCCCATTGTTTCCATTCTTGAACAACAATGGTGAGATTTCTGGGCTGTTTGTCATACATAGATCTATGCACTCTATCTGCTCAGACTGTTGCAGGAGTGGGGAGCGCATTGGACAAGCATCGCATGGGCCTTGCACACAGCCAGCAAGCTGACACAGCCTTGCCATCCGAGTCCAGGAGAGCTCGGCCAAGCCCGTGACCATGCCTTGCCTTGACTGCTGCGCTTTTTTCTCAAAAGCCCTGCATTCATTCATTCATCCACCCACGAACACCCGACAGCCCTTCGCAGCTCCCGGTGCCAAATACGCTCAGTGCATGCCCCTCACAGACCGACACCCACAGGCACCGCCAAAAAGCAAACAAACGCTGCAGCGTCCCTTGCGCCAGGACCCTATGTAATCAGCGCACGGTCGCCACATCTCGACAGCATAAACCAAGAGCGGATGCAAGCCCGAGGGCGACAGTCGCCCACCGCATCCGAAGCGCATGTGCATGGTGCTGAAATCTCGAGCGCATGAAACCAAAACCGGATGCAAACCCGAATGCGACAGACGCTCACCACATCCGAAGCACTTGCTCATTGGCGTGTACGCCTCCTGCACGCTGATCGCCTCCCCCCTGGGCTCGATCCCCGCAACCACCGCAGGGTGCAGCCGGCTATTGCAGGGGTTGATATCATGGCCCGTGCTGTCCAGCCATCTCCACTTGCTCTCGCTGGCCACCGCGGCCTGGGCGCTGTGGGCCCGCGCAAGCAGCCGCACCAGGCGGCCGGAGCGCTGCCCGCCGGCGATCATGCCGCCCGTCGATCCCCGCGCGGAAAAAAGGTACGGGGAAAAAGTGCACCCGGAGGAGCTGTACCCAGATAGGGAGGCAGGGCGTGAGGTGAGGGGGGACTGAACGGGGTCAAGCGAATGGTTTCTGTAGGCGGCTGTGGAATCAAGGGGGAGGCCAAAGGGAGGAGCGGGGAGGCTTTGGAATCGAGCAGTTCAAGACCGGGCCCAACCGAACGGGGTCGAAACAAGGGTGCTTGGCAGAGGCTTCAAAACGGGGGATCTGAATGGAAAAGACGGGGAGAAGGCGGTGGGAAAACGATCCCGGGCCCGGACGACAGAAAGGGATGCGGGAGGAGTCAGGAGATCGGGGCGAGCGCCGATGGGTCCGGGGTGGGCGTGGTGGGCGGACGGCCCCCTGGGCGCAAGGGAGGTGGGGTTGGGGGTGAGAGGGTTGGAGGGGCGCGGCCTAAAGGGCCGCTGACAGCCTGGGCGCCTGGCCAGCCGTCGGAGACAACCTCCGACGTGGGTGGGGCGTGGGGGGCCTGGGGCGGTGAGTCATGGTGGCGAGGGCGTACAGTGCTGTTTGCGCCTGAGCATTATTCATGCTGACCGCAAATCGGCCCCAAAAATTCGGCAGAAAACTCAGGAAACTGAAGATTGTCAGAAAGCTCGGAAAAGCAGAATTCAGCGTCTTTGGAATATTCAGAACATTCAGGAATACTCAGAAATATTCGCAAAACGCAGAAAATGTAGAATTTGCGGAAAATTGATATATGCTCGAGCCGTATCATGTAGGATACCGCCCCAGGATGTTACAGAATGCGATGTGGGGGCAAACGCCACAACGATCTTGGGGGGTATTGCCCGGAAGCGTGACGTCCGGAGAATGGCAACCCTTGCGCGCACCAGCAGTCGCTCTCCACCTTCGCTTGCACCAAGAGCCGTACTCCAAGGACCCCTTGAGTTCCTCCATGGTTCGCTTCAAAGCCGCAGTTGCCATGCTGGCTAATCCCGCTGGTCCTGACTGACACTGGCCATCCCCGGCCGTGCGGGCTCTAAGGTAACGTCATGGCCTGTGCCGCAGAGAGGTCTGGAGAGGCCGGCGACGGCGATCGTGTCCCCCCCGGGAACGGCCCCAACGGCAGCCGCCGCCAATCTGCTGATGACGCGCCCCGCCTGCAGGCTGCATTGACCAGCGCGGAAGAAGCATCTGTCTCTAGAGGTGAGTTGGGCGCCCTGGGAGGGCGCTCTGGGGACCCATGAGCGTGGCCGTGCCGTGGGGCACTGCAAGCGGCGGTGGAAAATGGGGCGCTTTTCAATGGATGTTTTGGTTCTAGGCGAATTTTCGAGTTGGGGCTATCGGATGCCTTCAGGGAAGCATCGGTGGGGAACTGGGCGGCAATTTGCTTGGCGGGAAGGATCGCGGGGCGATCACGCCACGTGATTGCCCCGCCGCGCGTCGACCGGTCGGGTGGCAGGGCGGGTGGTGACGGCGGGGAGCGAATCGCAAGTTGAGAGCCCAGTGGCGTGTTTGGCGACTCGGGTTGCCGCCTTCCGAAATGGTGTCTTTCGCGCGAAAGTGCTACCCGGGGATGGATATCGCCACGTTCGGCGGTGGCTCCACGGGGGTCTGCTCTGCCGTGCCCTCGACCGCGCCCTGTTCGCCTGCGCGCCTGCTGTTGGGCAACGGATGTCTTGACGGTGGCCAAACGCTGTGCAGGGAGTTTGAAACACCTTTGTATTGTGTTCATGGGGGCCTTGCCATCGAGTTCCCCTCTTTTGCTTTTGTCCAGATGTGATGGATCAAAGCGCTCTTTTCGAAAGGCAAACGCAGCACAAGAGGGTGTTATTGATACAGCGTTTGTTCAAGGAGACCCTAACACTTGTGAACAGCCATTATCACTGCCAACAAAATCTCTTTTTCCACTGTCAAGCCCTTTCATGCGCATGTACCTACACTGTTGCTGTCCCCCCTTCCCCCGCCCCCGGAAGCAAGGGCGTTGCCTTATGTGCTTTGGACAAATTCAGATACTGGAATGCACACATTGTTTGCAGTTTTGGGCATCGCTTGCTGAGATACAGGCAGTGATGCCCTTTGTGATGCCCTTTCAAGTGTAGGCCAATTTGGACTGACGCCTATAGTGTGATGCCAGGGCCTGCCAGAGACCTCCCACCCACGAAGATCGTTGCTCACCTTTAAAATCAAACATGGGGAAGAAGTCGAAGAAAGAGCCCAAAAAACCAAAAGTGATCCTCACGCAGCGCCAGAAGGTGCACAAGTGGTTTCGGCTGGTTGGCCTGCTGACCGTCAGGAAGCATGGTGCCTCCATCCTGGCGCAGCTCTACTATGCCTTTTTGGTTTCGGCGGTGGTGAGAGCTATGGACAAGATCTGGACGGAGTACTCAGAGTCCCAAGACTGCCAGTACCAGTTCGTGGCCAATGTGACCTCCACGATGAGCAAGGCATACGATGAGGCATCCAGAGCACTGGCCACAGCAGCCCTGGACAATACAAGGTGTGCTGCGCGACTCAGCTTCCTTTTGGTTGAGTTCCTGGACAATTTCACACCTCTTCAACCCTCCTTTATTGTATCTGCCTACTGTGTTTTCAAAATGTCAAAAATCACCTGACAAACATTCAACAGCATAAAAAGAGGGCCCCAACATTGGTTCCTGTCGCCTTTTTGATTAGTGTTTTGTACATAGAGCTGTACATAGGTTTGGATGTGTATAAAGTGCAGTAGCATGTTTTGAGGGATGGGGTTGATACAGTACATGTGGAAGCAACTTTCTTACAAAAAGGACTGAAAGCAGCTTACATTGTCTGCATCGCACATCTGCATTGTGGAAGCTGCAACACTCAGTGTGCAGTGCGCAACTGGTGATTTTTTATTTTGTCTTGTTTTGCTTGTTTTGAGTTCAGATTGCAAAGATTAGATCCTGTGATGGCTGCCTGCACTGTGGTACTGCCAATTCGTTGTTGATGGAAGCAGCTTGTTCTGCTTGCACTATGGTATCAAAGCTCACAGAATTGCTTCTGTGTGAGGCACATTGCTCTGCTGCCCGTCCAAAACAGTGCATGACTTCAATGACCTTGTCATTGACTGCCCAGCACTTCATCTACTCTTTCTGGCGCAGACAATGCGAAGCTCATGTGCAAGCAGTGCCACAGGCTCCAAGGCCTCAGCACAAAACCACCTGAAAATGATCTGAACGCCTCTGCTTTGTGGCTACTGTGACAGGTGCATTATGAACACAATCGATGTGAACCTGCCCAGCCCTCTCCCAGACCTGCCCCTTTCAAGTCTGCCTGACGGTGTGATGGTTCAGTTGTTTGGCTGGATATCTGCCCCCGACATCGGCCTCCCAGATGTTGAGCTAACCATCAACACCACTGCTGACGCAGTGCTGGAGGATATAGAGGTACATGTTCACCATTTTCTGTGGCTTCATGCCTTTCCTTGTTCTAAGTTGTGCTCGGCTTTTGGTGGTCGTGTAGTTTTCTTGCTGTCACTGTAATGTTCAGTTGTGTTGGATGGATCAGGTGTCACCCAATGAACATGGCTGGAAACATCTTTTCGTGTTTGGATGACACAAGTTAAGACGGAATCGCACAACTTCATGTGGTGGGCTCACAAGTCGACTCTTGAATGCTGATCAGCTGCAGCAAATCCAATCAGACAATGCAGAAAGCAAGGCAAGTCACGTTTTGGTAAATGTCATCAAGAAGGATTTGGGCAACAAATCATGTCAAGCAAACTATTAGGTGCAGCGGTCGATGCACACTCAAGGTGCACGACTTTGGCACGAGAAAATCCTGACCTTCAGGCTTGATCCAGGGGCACCCTGCAGGGGCCAGCTGGCCACCCCAAGCACAAGCCAGGAGCAATTGAATCCAACTTTGTGTGCGTGCAGGATGATGTCAGCAAGATGTCCAAGGTCGCTCTGTGGGCCGACTACATGGGGTTTGTCCTCGCAGCAATTTCTGTTTTGATCATCCTGGGCACTGCCACCTACTATACTGTGAAGAACAAGACCTGGAAGCCCAGCAAAAAGCGCTGGTTTATGATCCTGCTGAACATTGGGAGGGCGCTGCTGTTCTACATCATTGCCGTCCTGGTGGTGTACATGCAGGCGTACGCCATGGATCACGCTTGCGCGATCCGAATTCAAGACACCCAGCTGTCGCTGCCAAAGTGAGGCGTTTCCTACTGCCCTTTTTGCAGATTTTAGGATATTAAATCGCATTTGAGAGTCCAGCAGCCCCCACCCCCTCTTCCTGATGGAAATGATGTGCATTTTGTGCCACCCCACAAGAAAGCGGAAGGTGTTGTAAATTCTGAATGGTTGATCGCATTCCATTGTGTTCATCAGGCTCATTTTATTGCTGACTGCTGTCTCCAAGTCGTGGCGTGTATGCGAAACTGTGGAATCTAGATTCTGCTGCAGACTCTTAGTTGATTTGATATGCATTTATGTGTGCGCGTGTGTTAGCGGGTCGTCTTTGGAAAATCGACATTTCACAAATGTCTTGTCAACAGACAACGACCTGTGTTGTTGAATTGATGCTCCTTCTTAGGAGCGGAAATCAATCTTTCCATACCCGCATCACCCGCCCGATGTTAAAATATGCCGTCCGCTATCGTTTATCCTTCTCAGTAATACTATGAGTAGCGTCTTAGCATCGATGGATTATTCACCGTATTTCTCACTTGCTGGCATGGGTTCACTGTCCTGTTCACCTTTGTCCTCTCTGCTGATTTGTGCATCAATCTGCCATTAAGGGACAGGGATTCTGTTCTCTGTACCAGTCTATGCATGCTTTTCTCCGAATGTGTGGGTACTTAAGGGAATCGGATTCTGTCCTTTCCACTACTCTCTGCATTCATTTCACCAGATATGATGTCCGTGAGGCTTGCTGGCACTGTGCTTTCCACCAATCTGCGCATTCACTCCGCCAGGTGCGAGGTCCGCGAGGAGTGCGGGTTCTCGTGCGCCAACGAGAAGCGCCTGTACGAGAACAAGTGCCCGGAGTGCGACATACCGCTGAAGTACTGGTGGGCCGACTGGCACTCGCTGCCCAACGTGCTGGGCGTGATGTACACGCTCTTCCTGGGGGTGGTCTACGCCCTGGAGGCCGCCGAAACGCGGTACCAGAGGACGCTGGAGGAGCGGGCCGAGCGGCTGAAGTCGATCAACGAGGAGGTGGAGCAGAAGTCCAAGGCCAGGCAGAGGGCGGAAGACATGACGTCATCACTGCTGCCCACGTAGGTAGCCGCTGGGAAGCTGACCGTTTTGGGAGGTTGGGGAAATTTTCGAGCAACTGTTATCAAGCGCCAGGCCCTGCACCACTTTTGCCCAGAACAGACGCTGTCGATGGGCACCCAACGGGGGGCGAATCTGAGCCGCGAATGGCGGCCGTGTCGTGGGCAGTCGGCATGTCTGCGGCTCAGCGGCGGCTGCGTGTTTTTGGCAATTGTCGATTGCCAAATGCGATGGCAATGGTTTGTCGGCGCTCGTTAACGGCGCCGAAATTGGCTGTCAGTGCGTACCGGGATTTGCCATTGTCGGGCGGTCGGGGCGGCGGACCGTGCTATTGGACAGCGCCCCTTGCAGGTGATTGAACGTGTAACAACACATAAAACCTGGACTGCGCATTGGTCGAGACGTGAGTGCGTTTGGGGCAAACGTAGATTTTTTTGCGTTGGTCTGCCAGCGGGCTATAGGCCTTGTCTTGAGACGCGGCCGCAGCGTTGGGGAGGTTTTGGGCACTAAAATTCGGCGCTGGCTTGTTCGTGAGTGCCAAGGTGGGATCAACCGCAATTTTGGGATTTCGTGCAGCAGGCGCTATTTGTAATTTTTGCAAGGGGCGCTAAGTACGGGGGTTCGGCCAGCAGCCACGCGGTGGCTTGCTGGATAGCATAAATGAAACGAAGCACTTGATTTGAACTGTGGTAATTTTCTGGAAAGGAAGGCCTTCCGTTGGTCAGACGGGCACTGAGATTGGCACAAGAATGAGTTCCTGCGGTCGATGCCTAACAGATGGGAAACGAGAATAGGAGGTCCGCTCTCACGTGACCTGCACAGCGGTGCGACATGGGGTGTGCTCTCACCGCCAAGTTGCATCTGCAGAGGAGTGACAGCAGGGAAAAGGGCGGAGCACATCTGGGAAGGCCGTTTTCGGCTGTGGTGCTGCAAGCGTGCGCAGATTGCCGAGCATGCAGTGCTGCGAATGGGGTTACCGCCGCTCGTGTTACGCCCGCTCGTAACGCATGCTTGGCGCGCCTGTGAACTTATTCACAGTGCCATGACACCGTTTTTGTCTCACCATCAACGGGCGTGCTTGTGGCGTGCTCGGCATGTCCGTCTACAGCAACAGCGTAAGGACCGCCGGCTCGTTTATGGGCGCAGCGCGGCTGTGCCGCTTTGCCCGTCTATCGTCGTCTGCTCTCTGCGAATAGGTTGCTGCAAGTTGCCAGCTGCAAAAGGACAAGCGAAGATCCCAGCAACGCACAAGCCGGCTCCTTTCCACCACCTGATGGCCGCACAAAGCACCGCGACAGAGGATGCTCGCAGCTGAAATGCAATCACCGAAGACGTGCCGTGGGTTGGTGCCTACAGCGCTTGTTGTGCATCCATCCCAGCCTGCCTGCGGTTCAGCAGAATGGAATGCAGCGATATGCCATGAATGGAAGTCGCGCAACGACGGAACAGTTCTCAGCAACCTGCTACTTCCCCGTTGTGGATGCAACCATCCGTTGGGGATCCTAAAACTGAGGTTGGTCCCTGTGTGCTGGGAGGATGGGCACTTGCAAGGCAATGATATTTGATTATGTTTCCAGATTACGAAAGCAGCAGAGTGGAGGACATAGAGCATGTGGAGCATAAACAGCAAGATGCGGATTTGTGGATTATGTCCCCCCTTGGGCAAGACCCAACAGGAGAGGCACGAGCAGATGGGGCCACAGGCCTTTGCCTCAGTGTGGTATCGTTTCTGGTCCATTTGCTGTTGCTCGTTTTGCAAGTTTGGGGACAAGACCTGACAAACACATGCACAGTTGACCCCAATCGCCTTGGAAGGTGGCAGTGCAGGCCACACTTGGCCCTGAGGGAAATGTTCATATGGACGTGCCTGCTGTGCTGCTCATGGCTGTGGCTGGCAGTGGGATGGTGAAAAATCCCAAAGCTAAAGTAGACCATGCACGCTGGGGAAGAGTGTGTGCGTCCAGTACATTCCACATGTGCATGGAGCTGAGCCTGACTTCGCCTTCAAGGTTGAAAGACTGTACTTTGTCAAGTCTTTGATGTGTGTATTCACAAAGATTCAGCCCCTACCACAGAACATGACACAAGTTGTCTGCGTGCAACAGCAATGGAATCTTAGCAATTTCCGCAGACTCACCAATGCATTATTTCGGAAAGCGACAGCGATGAACCATAACATAGCATGGCACAAAAGCACTGAAGCACGGCAGTTGATGGAATGGCACTTATCTCTCAAAAGATGCCATTTATCAAGACAGCGGAGCCCATCAGCTCCAGACAGCAGCCCATGCAGGGCACCTCTGCCACCATGCTCTAGCACTGTGCTGAAGTGCTGGAATGCATGAAGAAAATGCATGAAGCAACAGCCAACCCACTTCCAACACGTGGTGTCAATCCACAAGGTCAAAGAGAAAAAGACTTTAAATTCACATAAAAGTACAACTCTGACAGGTAACATATTGTCCGTCACGCTAGATGCTGGTGACCCAAGTTTTGGACGATGCTCAACACCAGGGAGTGTGTAGCAGTCCACAAAGCAAAGTTTGATGTATCATGCAGCACAGCACGGCAACAGATGACCGCCAGAGTGGCCCACAGCCATTCGCCTGGCTGGAACACTCCTCTGGCTGCCATCCATCAGAGGTCCCACCAGCCCCCCAATCCTGATCTCCTGCCATCTCGCTCCATCACCCTGCACGCGCAGGTGCCTGAGGCTGTTTTGTGAGGTTGGCTACTGTAAGCAGAGGCGTTGCATCAGCGACAACCCCCCACCCCCCTCCACGACCACCCCGAGAGGCGATGGCATTCACCAAAGGCCCTGAACAGCAAATCCCCGCAACAACGTTCGCCCCTTGACGCAGCGCCCTCCTTCCAGCTCGGCGGCAGAAATCGGCGTCATCCAGTCCCACCAGACTAGCGCCCCAACCGTGCTCCCGCGCAGCATTCCACAGAGCACGAGCCCCTGCCCAGCGGCAAGCATTGTCTCCAGCATCTCAGCCCGGCTCCTCCGCCACCCACGCCTGGCACATGCCTCCCCGCAGTCGTCCTCCACCCAACAGCACCTTGGACAACGCCTCACAAACAGCCTCACGAAACTCTTGCCAGACGCTGCCGATCGCATGACCCCCTCCGATTGTGCTAAAGCCGGCTTCGCCACGGACAGCCATTCCCGCCCTACACCCACCCCCACCGCCCAAAGGTGCCGCTGCCCCCACCCGCCCCGCATCAGCCCCATCAGGCCGCCATCTCCGCGCTGAGCGCCTCTAACTCCAGCTCCTCCTGCGTCTTGGCCTTGGCGGGCGCCGCGGGAGCTCCCTGCGGCACGGACGGCAGCATCCCTTCCGGCACCTCCGGCAGGTGCACAGCGGCCGGCACGGGCGCCGGCGCCAGGAGGGCCTCGTCCAGCTCCTCTGCCTCCAGCCCCTCCAGCTCGTTCAACAGCTCATCCTCGTCCAGGTCGGCGGCCATCCCCGTGGGCGCCCCGAGCACCTCCTGCACCTGCCGCATCTCGTCGTTAGCCTCGTTGATCCCGTCCAGCATTTTGTCCACGCTGTCGATGTTCAGCTGCTTGTTGGTGTCCTTGGCCGCCTCGGAGGCCGCGTGCATCGAGGAGATCACCTCCGCCGTGGTGCGCTGGTTCTCCAGCATGATCTTCTGCTCGTTCACCCGCAGGATCAGATTCTCCAGCTGCTCCACCTGCTGCTCGTACATCTTCTTCTTCTTCAGGCACATCAGCGCCTGCGGCTTCTTCTTCTGCCGCGTGAACTCCTTGGCCTTGTCCACCTCCTGCACCATGCGCTTCTCCAGCAGCTCCTTGCGCTTCTCAAGCTGCTCCTCCCTCTCGCCCAGGCTCTC
This sequence comes from Ostreobium quekettii, assembly GCA_905146915.1. Taxonomy (NCBI): domain Eukaryota; kingdom Viridiplantae; phylum Chlorophyta; class Ulvophyceae; order Bryopsidales; family Ostreobiaceae; genus Ostreobium; species Ostreobium quekettii. The sequence continues at coordinate 25,023 of CAJHUC010001397.1, read as the reverse complement.
AAGCGCATCGATCGTCTTGGCAGCCGCGGAGCCGCCCCCGCCCCCGGGCTTGGCCCCGGGGGCGCCACCGGCGCCGGGCCTCCCGAAAACCTTCCTGAACATCCCTCGAATCCAAACCCCTCTGACTGCTCGACGCCCCGGGGATTCGGTCCCGCCGCTCCAACCCGCCCGTCTGGGGCCGCTGGCTGGCGCGCTGCCGAGGAAGGGGGAAAGGGGGAGCGAAGGTGCCCCAGGGCGCGCGGTGCGGCAGCGAGGCAAACGCCACAGGTTCCCAGGGGTCTCCCCACCAAGCGGTTTGTTCGGGCGCCCCAGCAAACTCACGGCACGATGAGATTTGCAGCGGCATAGATGCGCTGGTCATGAGGCAGCTCGGGCCATTCCATCCATCCATTCATCCATCCATCCATTATTTAATTAATTCATTCATTCATTCATTTTGGGACAGTAACACGTGACATCATGGCGCGCAAGTCAGACGTCAGCTGCGCAATGTTCCGGATATGGACCACGTGGACGGAGATTGGGGCAGAGTGGAGACGGGGGAAAAGACAGAGATGGGTCACAATTGGGCGTTTTGAGGTCAGGCTTGTGTAGGTTTGTTTTGGGTTTATGATATAGAGCACCAGTAGAAAAGAACTTGTTTGCAATGCCAGCTGTGATGCCCTTTAACACGAATTGATGCCATCACAACCACTTCAATGCCATCACAAACACTATGAAGGCACCACTTTGTGTCAAAATGGCATCGCATTTGGCATCACAAACATGTCGTTTTCTCCCAGTGGAAATAGCCACGGAGACGGAGACGCAGGCTTGTTATTTGCGGCCAAGCTTGGCAATTCGCAGCATGAACAGAGATCGTATTTACGTTTTTACGCATAGACAATAGTATTCACGGTTTCCACGTAAATAGGCATACATGTATTTGTACAAATACGTAAATACAGGCGTCAATACCCCCGTGTACATAAACGCAGTGCATCCAGACTCAAGGAGTCCGGGGAGTGGCAGCCAGACGCGCTGGAGTGGACAGAGGACGACATTTTGCTCTACGATGTCGCTGCTCTTGTCGTGGGCGAGGTGGACGCTGTGTTACGGGTGCTGAAAGGGGTGGAGGACTGATCATTGTATGCAACTTCACCACGTAACCTGGGTGTCCCAGCGAGCCGCAAAAATGCTTCAATATGGCCTAAAATAGCCCCTTCTGTGTTTTTGCGTTCTTATGCCTAGAAGTAAAACCAAAAACGTGAAATCCAGACCTGTTTGTTGTGTAAACACAGCAGGTATTTGTGTGTTCACCCACACAACTATTGTTTACCTGTGAAACCGCGTAGAATGTATGCAAATGCAGGGCCTATTTACATGGAGACAATACATACAAGCACAGGGAGTCCAATGAGTGGCAGCCAGCCATGCTAGTGAGGGCAAGAAACGACCGTTTGTTCGACGACGCCGTTGCCCTTTCTGAGGGTGGGATGGACGCTGTATAGCGGCTGCTTGAGGGGTTGGAGGACTGATCACTGTTTGCGACTTCATCATGTAGCCTGAGTGCCTCACCGCGCTGTGAAACTAAGTAAACATAGCCGTAAAACGATGTCGTCAAAGAAAAGTTCGTTTTCTGCCCACTCCAGCACGTCTGGCTGCCATTCCCCGGAGTACCTCAGCCTGCGTGTACTGCCGCCATGCACAAGGGCCCGTACTTACGTGTTTTTATGCTTGTTTACACGTTAAAACCTGATACTTTTTTTCTGCGCGAAAACGCAGCTACAAAATGTGTTTGCTCCGTAAACAACAAGCATGGGTGCTGTCTTCCTTCAATGCCATTGAGCCTGCGCTCCACCGGTTCCATGACGGCCTTTTATTGGATTCGGTGACTTTGCAGGAAATATGGCTGAATGGTGCGTTGCAATGTGACCTTGTTTCAAGTGAACCGGAGTGGGTACGTTAGAGTTGTGCAGAAAAGCGAAACGGCTGTGTGACCAGGCTTGGTTTTCCGCCGTAAAAACTGATCGTATTTACGTTTTTACGCGTAAAACAGTTTTTACGTTTCTACGCGTAAAAAATGCGTAAAATTACGTAAATGCAACGTGAAAACTGCCCGGTATACATAAGGACAGTACAGACAGATTTCCGGAGTCCGGAGAATGGCAGCCAGATGCCCTGGAAAGGGCAGAACACGAGTTTTTGTTAAACACCATCATCTCCCTTGCCAAAGGCGAGGTGGACACTGTGTTGTGGGTGCTGGATAGATATGGCGGAGGATTGATCATTGTACGCAATTTTCATCGTGTAGTCTGCGCGTCCCAGGGAGCCGTAAAAGTGTAAAAATAGCCGTAAGAACAGGCCCTTCTGCAAGTTTACGTTTTTACGCGTAGAAACGTGAAAGCAAAAACGTAAAAGTAAAAACGTAAACTTAAGCGTAAAAACCAAGCCTGTGTGTGACTGATGACTTCCACTAAGAACACGGGCTGGGTCAGGCTACGGGAGATTTAAGGAAAAGGGAAGAAAAGGAAAATAGGGAAAAAATGGAACTGACGTGACGTTGGGTGGGAAAGTTTGCAAGTCGTGAGGCTAAGTAGTTCCCTTGCCGTCCAACCCTATAGGGCACGACGGTATTCAGTGAGCCGCATCTTATGAGGGGCTACGCTCGCGTTAGATGTTGATGCCATGGATGATACTGTTTGCATCAGACTTGGATTGGAGTGCCAACAGCCCTAGCTTGCCATGGGACCATAACACGAGGTTGCTCTTGCGGTTTGTACCGTTTGGGACACGGGCTACGGAAACGCGGTATGGCGAGACAATCGGGGGAGGCAGGGCCACGGACCACAAGCGCGCGGCGAGTTCTACAGAAACGTGATACGGCCGTGTGAGTGATGACTGACACCGAGAACACCGGCAGAGTTCAGGCCACCCGAGGTTTAGATAGGTGAGAATGTATTAGTGCCTCAGCTTTTCTGTGTTCGAATCCCGTCTTCTTGTGCTGACAAGGCCACCGTGGATCAGTGGCGGTAGGTCCTAAGTTCCCGCACCGGCGATTGTGACAGCTGGGCTTCGTGCCTGCCGCCAGCCACCCGCTGGGGACGGGAAGGCCGGCGGGCGTAGTCGGAAGACAGCGACAACGGCCGGCGTTGGAGGCTCTGTCTTTGCATGGGCTTGGCGAAGCGCGCTGCATGAAGGTGAGTCGCCTTCCTGGAGCCGCAGACGATTTGTAGTCAGTAGGAGAAAAAGGGCCAAATAACACGTGTTCAAACGTGTACAAAGTTTACGGGTTTGTGTTGTTTTTGTGTTCTTAGCGTGCAAAACTTTGATGAAATGTGTTTTATGTGTGTTCGCAAAAGTGTCATTTGGCCCCTTTTTTCCTAGTGGGTTGTCCACAGCGAAGGTCTCTTGGGCGTTGCTGGCGACGATCCGCCCCCAGCCGACGTTCTCAGCGTAATATTACCACATGAATGGTTCGGGATCTTGTCTTCCATCGGGGCTTGGGCTCGATCTGGGATACCGTGGAATCCCATATGGACTGTTCCCGGGAAGGAAATTTTAAAATTTTTTTGGCGGCATGGGCGGTACTTGCGATATGTGGGCGGCCTCACGCGGCAGCGCCCACCGCTGTGGGACAGGACCGTGGTGCACAGAGAGACGGGATGTCGTCGTCCATCGGGGCCTGCGTTTGATCTGGGATACCGTGGGATTCCATGTGGACTGTTCCCGGGAAGAAATTTTTAAGAACTTTTGGGCGGCATGTACTTGCGGTGCGTGGGCCCCACGCAGCAGCGCCCACCGCTGTTGGACAAGACGACAGTGCACACAGGGAGCGGTGCTCCAAACCGCACTGCTGCAGAGCGCCTTAGGGATCACGGTCGAGCGATCAGGGTAAGTGCGCCGACGGCAATCGAAACAATGCAACAAAAGGGGGCAGGGCTCCACTGCTGCCAGCACCGGAAACGCATGAAGGCGGCAAGACATCAGCCAGCCTGCCCCTGGGCCGAAACCGCACCAATGGCCAACCTTCGCCAAGGCTACAGCCCAAGGGTCAGAATTTGAAATTTCGTCTGGTGGCAATGCTTGGCTGGGCAGGGTCTTGTGCTGTATACGAATGACACAATTTCTGTGTTGTCCAGGATTGATTCCTCAATCCATGCTGGGGTTGCATGCCCCTCCGCACATGCTGTGCAGCAAGGGCGGCTCCAAAGCACCGACAACAGCTGAGCTACGTCGTCAAAAGATTGGCAGAGGAGCAGTGCCCACCAGGGAAACAATTGTACATGCCACCATTCACAACGAGGAATCAAACCCAATGAAAATGGCTAAAGTTCACAATAAGCTATGGCACCAAGAATGGGCTGCTGTGTGCCATGTTGCAACCAAGCATCCAACAACAAGAAGTTGAATTGATTGCGGCCTCCCAACTCTTTTGTCATCGCCAAAGAATTTTATTTCTCCATGAGGCAGCTGCATTCACAAGGCGAGAACTTCAATGAACTCCTATGACTTCAACTTCAAGGCTTCAATGGCATTGCAGAAGATGAGCAACATACCATAGAAAAGGAGGAAGGAAGCACTTCACATTGCACAAAACTTCGAAGCTCAACAAGCATCGATCCACTTTTTTGAGGCCACCACTCCACGTCGTACACACTCTGAGACAAGCAGACCTGATTGTTAAAGGGAAGGTAGACAAACACAAAAAAATCGTGAGCTCGACACATTATGTTTGGGATAAATGACTTCCATCAGAGTCTTGGGAATCTGGGGAAATCCTAGACAATCCTAACTGCTCTGAAGGCACGGATCCATGCTCACAAAGAGCGATCCATTCTTAGCATCAGAATGACTCAATTATGGTCTATTCACAAGGCTTGGTGGGCATTTTCAGCATCATGTACATGTAGTATATTCAATTTTTTGGAGACATTATTGAATCAACGGTGTACAGATTACAATCCGTTTCAAAATTGAAGTGATTATGCCATTGTCACCCCTACCCTGGTGTTGCATTGCGAGAATCTTTTAATTTCTCGAGTAGAAACACTTGGAATAGTTCAGCACATAGCTCCAGCGATTATCATTACTATGAGGAATATTTCTGATATTGTCACTGGGACACTCGCAGCAAACTAAAATCATGATTGATTCACGTGTGCTCGATGTCTATCAAATCGATTGGATCGAAGGTATTTGATGCACTCTCATTACAGAGCCTGTGGAACCTGTGATTCCTTGTCAAATACCAACATGGAGTACATAAGGGTATGAATAGCTACTATTTTTTTTGCTGCGTTTCAAGAACTGCGTCAAAATACAACTTAGTAACCAAAATACTACCACAAGCGACGTCAATCCACTCATCCGATACACCAATGAACGTTAAAATGAACTTGGATAAGCAACTTTAATGGCTGAACTGATGTATACTATGTTGATTTTGACGAGTATAGCAAACCAACCAAACCATCGTTGCATTTGCTCCATTCACTTTATGGACATTTGTTATTAAATACAAGCTGTTGGGATTACCATAAATTGACCTTTATGCTAACTCTATCAATTGCAAATTTGCAATCCGATGATCAGCTCTAATTGTGAAACCTGCAAACATCTCATTTCAAACTTGAAATGCCTTAAGGCATCTCAACAGCAACACAATTAAAGGGTTGTCGTTTCTTTTCCCGGTATTTCATTTGCACCTTTCCAGTTTATATTGCTGGAGCTCGGTGGCCACAGAGTGATGTGCTGTGAAACTCAATGAGAAAACTACAATCACAATTGGCCATATGGTGTCAGATCCATGGGTGTCAGACTAAAGCAATCAACGTCTATCGTCAATTAAGCCACAGTTACCAGCCGGTTACGTGTTTCTTGGCATATGATTCACTCGTCGACTTCATCTTGTCATGTGCTTCCTGACATACGATTCACTCGCCGACTTCATCGAGATGGCGACAACGGCTGCCCGACAATCAGATTCACGTTTCTTATTTTCATGATCGTGAACTGGTGCTGTGAGTCGATGCAATGGGCTTGCACTGTTGGGTAGCAAACTTGATAGAACTTGAGAGAAGTGTGAGTTAAGTCCACCCGTTCTGAGCGTGGACTCTGGTGGACGAAAAAGAGGCATGCGTATTCTGGTATTCAACGAGAGCCCAAGTATTATGTGTGCTTCTCCTGATTTGACTGTAAGACAGGTTGAGTTGTCAACTCAGCCTTGATGAGCCTTGGCTGATGGTCAGACAAAGCATGGCGAGTGCGTTTGAGCACCGCATGCAATGAGTATGCCAGAGAGGCCGAAGCAAAGCGTTTGACTTGTGTTGTGAAGGTGTGATTGGCGTCATCTGTCCATGATGTGGTGAGATTCATCGTGGCGCGCATTCGAATATGATGCCATCAGCTCGAATCAAGACAGCTAGATTTGACAGACGATGATTGCGCATGATTATTCCGCTTCCAAACTAGGTGTAGCACACCTCGTGTAATATGTATCATTCGTAATACAACTGTGAATACGTGTATTTAGCGTGCCTCAACATGTAGAGCACAGGTAGGTCACGAAATGCCAGTTCTGGTGTGCGTGTCATACTTATTGAAAACATGGTCCCAACTTGTCTTTAACCTATATTTCAGGACCGAAATACGTCTAGTTTATTCAAAATATGCATAGGTATGACTCAACAAGGATTTCTTGATTTTTAAATTTCAGACGACTGCTGATTAAGTGTAAAGCACATAAGCTACACAAATAGCCGCAAGGCATATTGTTATTGCATTGCATTATTTGACATTATTACATGGTTTGGGTCACATGATCAGCAGCTTGCCGGTTGCGCGATCAACCGATGGAATCTCATGAGATAACTAGGCGTCCCATGGCATTCCGTGTTGATCAGCATAGCAACGAAACTGCTTCGATCATATTGTTGTGCATGATTTTGCTTTATGTGTGTCCCAAAAGCACTAGAAATGCATTTCCATCATATGGTTTTAATGTGTTTTGAATGTTGGGTACATGGTTTTGTTCAAATCAGGCTTGGTTTTACGCCGTACAAACTGTTCGAAATTACATTTTTACTTGTAAAACGTATTCATATGTTTTCTCGCGCAAAAATGCGTAAAATTAAGTAAATACAACGTAAGAACTACCCGGTGTACATAAGGACAGTACACACAGACTTACAGCGCTCGGAGAGTGGCATCCAGACGCCCTGGAAGGGGCAGTAAACGAGTTTTTGTTAAATGCCATTATCGCCCTTGCCAATGGCAATGTGGACATTGTGTTGTGGGTGTTAGAGATGGCGGACGACTGATCATTGTATGCAACTTTCTTCATGTCACCTGCGTGTGCGTAGGAGACGCAAAAAAGCAAAATTAACCGAAAAAATAGGATCTTTTGGAAATTACAGTCTACGTGTAAAAACGCACAAGTTAAAACGTAAACTTAAATGTAAAGAACAGACCTGGTCCAAATTACCTGTGTGAGGCTCGGGCCCCATGCGATGAACATCCATGTGCAGCTCAAATAATTGGAGTCGCCTGGCTGACATTTAAATTACTTAGAAACTATTAAAACATCCAGAGTCACCTAATGGCAGTTTAAGTACAACTAGATTGATCATGATCCTGGGTCATCAAAATGAACCATATGATAAAAGGGGGTGACAACTTCTGGGATTACTGGTATGTTGAATGGCCATTACGTGTGACTGCCTATTACGGCTGATGAGTCACGGCCACGTGTATACACTCTAGAGAATGTGTCCAACCCAGATCCCCAAACAAAGAGACCCTAAGGACACACAACAACCTATTGCTATTCCAGCTGCAAATGCACAGGCCAGCTGAAAGTGAACTGGGCTGGTGACTGGACCAGCAATCACGCCCGTCACAGGCTGTGACGTGACGGGGGCTGTGCCCCTTTCTTGCCTATTCTGATAGCGCCTTACACGCTCAGAATTCCACAGAAAATTCAATTGACCTTTCAGTCTGGCTATTTCCCTGGCCAGACTGGCAAGCTGGAGAGATTCCCCGCGCATTAAAGGGTAAATGAGGAGCCCGACCAGTGCACCTACTTTCCGAATTAGGCTGGCAGCCCTCGATGTCAATACTGGTCCTTGAACAATCAAATTGATACTAGTTAGGGTTAGTAGTGCGGAACCAACTGCCTTACAAAGTTGAGACAGCTGGTTAGGGTTTATAAGCACTCTTGTCCAATCCTTTATATACTTTCCAGGATTCTGGACACCGTCAACCGAGATCAGCACATCGTCAGCATACAGCTTGACGTCCAGTTTCTTGCTGATTTTATGTGCAATTGCACCACTCAATTATCAGTAACTTTAGCAGACAGTTCTTTCCAGCTTTTTCGCAGCTGCCGAGCTTGCCTCTCAGTCAGCGAGTGTCTCTGAGTTTCCTGTGTGTCTTTGTACAGGTCAACCTTCACAGGAGCTGGCGGGCACTGAGATGACACAACTTTTACCACAGGAGTTTGAGCTCTGATTTCCTGGTTTAGTTCTTTGGGGCTTTCCTCAGTTTGACTCATGCTATGGACAGCATTGGGTTTTTAAAGTTTGTACTGAATTGACACTAGGAATCTCAAAGGGAATGTAATTACAAACTGTAATCGAGTTTTTCTGATTCCTAATCAACTGCCTGTCCAGCACAAGTCACTGTGGTGATCGCTCAGCGTGGCTTACTATTACTGGTACAGTTGGTAATAGGCCTATCAAGTCTCTGGAACGCGACAGCCAGCCACAAGGGTTTCCAGGGCAGTTAGCCCTTCCGCCAATTTCACAATGTGGTTCTAGGCTTTAACACTCACTGTGTACGCGTACTACTTTACGTACAGCTGCAAGTCACTTTACATAAGCTCTTAGCAACAACCGGTTCATCAGGGCAGTCAGAATCTCCTAAAGCAGCTTAATAACGATTCGACAATCTAACCTGGATTCTTGGTGCGTCCAATCAAATGTCAATGTTCCCTTTCAGGGATACCGTACAGCCTTCGAGGGGTCAGCACCCCTGGCGTACTTTCCAACCACCCTTAGTCACCGTCAAAGCACAGCAGCTGTCTTGGGAGCACAGCTCAAGGCTGTAAACGCCCAGCCGTATTGTATACTTTAGTAATGCGTGATTGTACTGTAAGATAACTATAGCTCGGCACCCCAGATTTCTCTGAGGGTGTTTTTCTGGGGCCCCGTAGGCTTCCCAGTCTATCACGTTATGTGCAATTACTATTAAAGTGCGCTTGGGGCCCCGCAGGCGTTCCCAATAGGACACACTAAAAATAGCAACACTCTAGACGCGCTTGGGGCCCCGCAGGCGTTCCCAATAGGACACGTCACAAGTGCAGTAGAGCACTCACGTAATGGAGCTTTTCGTTACTCACAATTCACTTACACACACTCAGCCCACACACACACCAAACAACCCTCCAAGGGTTGTGTCCTGTGCTCAATCTTTGACCAATCAACTGATTATTACAATTAATGTTCCGGTTGGTCCCTTGGGACCACCAACTGGTCAGTTCGGCTGGCGACAATAGGGACGCCGCTCCCCTTTTTATAGCCCAAGGGGCTGTACCTCGTCAAGGAATATTCCAGGAAGATTCCTTGGAATATTCTGTCCCTCAAAGGGATCACAAAATATCACACAAATCAATAGACTCTATCCTTCCCCGCCGTTCAGATCAACATACTCACATGAAACCCCTTTACTTAGCAATCTAGGGTCTATTGGCTCACCAATTGAACGCAGCTGCACCCTAGCTGCCTAGATTCTACCAGCCGTTCGAATATTCCCTTCAGATCCCATTGATACACAAGTAAAGTACTATTGTGCTCACACTTCGTGATCTGGCTCACTATTATCATCCCGTTGAGCCAACCGTTCTTCAAACAGCTCTATTTGCTCATGCACTTTTCATGGCACTTTTTACTAATCAACGAGCGCAGATTACTAACGTTTCCAGCCAATCTTTTTGACCGTCACCTCGCTACAAGAAACCCCTGTTGCTTCCCTTCGGTTTCCGGACCCTCATGGCCCCCGTACGAATGTCCACTCCGCATCCATGCTTTTTGCGCATGCCGCGCTGCTTCCCCAGCCCATGCTTAGGTAGCCTGTGTCGTCACCCGCGTAAGGCGCTTCCGCGTCCGGTCAACGCGCTCCGCGTCCGTGTTTGCAGTGCCCCCACTTGCGCCGTTTGCATCCGCCCCACTTTCGGCGTCGGAGGCTGGCCCTCCGACGCTCGCACCGTCCGCGCCTTCCGCGTCAGGGGCTGGCCTGTCGTCATCAACGCCGCCCCCGTTTCTGCCGCCGACCGACCCTCCACAGCAGCTCGAAACTCTTTTTGGCGGTCGGTGGAGAGGCCGTTGGCTCGCAGGACCCAAACTGGACCCCTCTCTCCAGCACCTCCGAGCATCCCGCCCGGCTCGAGGGGAGCCGCGTCGTTCAACATGTTCGCCATGCATCCTCGAACGAGTGTGCACCATCTGCAGGGTTCGCATTTTCCTTACGCGCCGTGCTCAAGCCTCCCAGGCCGTGGGGGTCTCAAGCGGAGGCTTCTCGGGCGCAGGGCCCAGTTCCCGCGGCTCTGTACGGCTGACTCGGATGTCAGCGCACGTGACACATCAAGAAAGGCCCAGTTGCACTGGGCAACCTACAGGGCTGTCTACGTACCGTTGACAGTATGAGTTCGGGCACATGGGGGGTCAGTGCGACACAGGTCGGTCGCGTTTCATCATAGTACGACATCCAAACATGGATGTCAGGCAAACTACTTCACTAATACGCAAGTATAAGCGAATGCATAAGGCTCATCCTTGTCCCGCCCGTCCTGGGTAGGGCTTTGACGGACTGGCGCTGAGTTTAAGTTGCATTCAACAGCCCCTTTCAAGTGTTTCAGGGCTGCGAATCAGTCCGACCGCTGGGCAGCTTCCGTACTGCCCTGTGGGTCATGCCCGATCATCATAATAAACCCCAGACGGCAGCATGTTTCCTTGCGCACCATGCCCTGACGCTGTGCGTCGTTTCAATCACAGCCATCTCTTAATTTAAAGCACTGGCTGGCACATAGTTGCCAGGCCATTTTGGTACTTTCTTTTAGTATTCCTGGCTCAATGATTGGAGTCGCCCTTGCAGCTGCCAGTCTCTTAGTAAAATGCTGCAACATTCAGCCAACACCGTACCAATGTACAGCTATGTTCTTTCACATCTTTTTGCTCTCTGTCATAATTTCCTTGGTTGTTTTCCTTATTCAATCCCTGCCATGAACTTTCAGCGGTTGCTTCAAAGAAACCCTTTCTTATCAGCGAACATTCAACCCTTGGAATTCTGAGGTCGTATGCCTTCCGGTTTATCAGTCACATCAGGTCCATATTAGGGCTACTGTAATCTAGCATTAAGGCCCGCATTCCCAATACGGATATCCATACACATTCGTGTCCAGCTGCAGCCCTTTACATTGAAACGTGCATAAATCTATCAGCACCATCTTGTATTTCTATCCTGTTCATCTTTATTCGTTATTCATTCTTCAGCTGCCATATCTTCAGCCACTCTGTCCATCTCGCATTGTTAGTGAACTGGATTTATGTTCATCCAGTTCTTAGTAATCTATGGCAGGTCTTTTAATGCATACTTTTCTTATCCAGTTTCTGCCCATGTGTCCCAGTGACATCCCTGGGCTGAACGCTCCAAGACAGTCCATTTACTCACGCAGCTGGTCGTCCTTTCTTTTCAGATCCTCATGTAGATTACAGTTACAATGCCTAACATCAAACAGCCGTCAAACACAAACCCTCGGATCCGTTTAAAAATGGAAACAACTGTGTCCATCAAACCGCAGCTTCTGACGCTGCCTTTACATGACACAAATCCATCGCCCTCTTCAAAAGCTTTCAGCGGTCATGCTCATGAATGGTGGAGCTCCAGTCAGGCGGTATCAATGCTCTTCAGCGTGTCCAGATCTGGACAGCCACTGAGGGATTGTGGCTTGTCTTGTTTCCTTGCTCTTTTTCCTACAGCCATTGTCCAGCCAGTATGTTAGACACCATAAACTGTAAAGGCACAGCGACCATCAGATGTCTTCTTGATATGCCGTTTACATAAAGCTCTCCTTTGTTCTCTTTACGAATACATATATGTTTTTTTTTCTGGCTTCTCTTTTCTTTTTCTTGCTCCTCCTGACCGGCTGTTTGATAGTGGCCCAGTCAGCTGCCCTATGTCGGTCATGAGCCCGCCTTAAATGTGCCAGTGCTCATGACTAACGGCAGTTTTAACAGGTATAGTTTGCATTTTACGCAATTTTTTTGTTCCATTTCGAATTATGAGCTCATTGCAGCACAGCACGAACCCCAAGTTGAGCAGCATAGCTTGTTGCACATTGCATACACTGGCGATAATCCTGCTATTGCACACAGTGTACAATCGTGTGAAATCGTGTCAAAATCGTGTAGTAATCGGGTAGTTTGGAGCGCGATGTTACAAGATTGCCGAAATCGTGTAGTTTTTAGCCAATGCCTAAACATGGCATGTGTAGTACGCGAAAGTGGCCCACATCACCACCATGGGGAACACGATAAATAACATGATTTTGCGCGATTTCAACCGCGCACCAGCGGCAGCCGTATACTTTGTGTTCAGTACACGATTGGTATGCGATTTCTACACGATTTTTACATGCATAGCACGGTACACAATTTCAGGCCGTTTACTTTGGCCGATTTTTAACTGGAGATAATAGCATACTGAATGAATGACCGGCGTTACTTTGGTGTCACCAACCTGAAGCTGCATCTTTTCGTGGCAATTTTCAAGTTCAACTTGCATGACTCGTGTGCAAACAGCAGCTGTAGATACCACTTTAACACTGGCACGTGACTCGAGTGATATTGATGACTTCCCATACACTTGTGAAGATGAAAATATTGTTATTCCGTTTTCATTGAAGTGTTCTCAGCGTTTCGCAGATGGCGCTATACAATTGTCTTACAATATCTTTCTTTGATTTCGTCCAACTATTCTACATTTCCTAAAGCGTGAAAAGTTTGACTAAATTTGCCTCGTGCACCCCTTTTTGCTGACACTCATCGTTATTTGAGACAGCATGTGCATGCGGGTATTGTAAGCGATATATGACCCATTCAAGACAGCTCACGGTCCAGATATTCTGATTACTAATACAATTCCGGTGGTGCTAACAGCCATGCAAGGAATGTCGCAGTCCCAAAATGATATTGTGCAAAGTCCAGGAACCCATGTTGGGTAACCCAATAGTCGTTGGCGTGATGCACAATTCTTGCGGCTCCCTCAACAATCTGACAACATTCGCTGTGGACAGAGTGTCCTGACAGAAAAACTTGTGTTTTAATTTGAACAATATTTGACAAGCTTTTGCGCAAGACATACGGTTTTGCATAGAGTTTCAGAAAATCGTTTTGCATTATGCTTGATACGATTGAACCTAACTTATAGCTCTCAACCACCTACATGGTTTATCTCAATAAACTGCTGCTAAGAGACATAATGCACACTCATCCTACGACCCATATCTATTTCCAAAGCACATCAATTTATGGGTTCTCTGCCCATGTGCACAAAGGCATTTGATAGTGCCACTATGTGATCAGGCTGGCGTCATCCCATGGTGGTACTGTTGGGATTGCTTAGTGATGCTACCATGCATTCCAGTATAATGGAGACCCAACATCTTGGCAGTTGTGACTAGAGGTGGCCACCCGGATCCGTTAATAGCGGACAGAGGTTAATTTCCGTTAATTTTCCGTTCATTAACGGAAAATAACGAAAAAAGACAAAAATTAACCAAAAAATAGCGGATTTTTGGATTTTTTGGGGATTTTTGGGTTTTTTTCACATTTATAGTTTATGGAATTCGCTATTAGAGAGTATGTTTGTATTTTATTTCAACCTATGCATACTAGATTTTCAACTAGCAGAAGTTGTTGTGATTTTTTGGGTTTTTTTTCGATTTTTTTGGATTTTTTTCGTTTTTTCTGAATTTTTCTCCCTTTTTCTTTAACGAAATTTAACGGACAGCTGATAAAAATTAACGAACCGGATTTAACGGACCGGATGGCACCTTTGAGTGGCCACCTCTAGTTGTGACATGGCTGCTTGGGGTTTAGGCTTATCTGACATTTTCTAGAGTGGTCATTATGTAATTGGGTAAATGTACCTTTGGAAGTGTTATTAGAGCTTCTTGGTTCCAACGAGCTTTTAAACGCCCAATTCTGTTAAGAATCAGTGAAGATATGGCCTCGTGAAGTTGTAGTACTAAGGGCCAGGGGGTCGGGTGTTACATGCTTGGAATTAGAGGACATTAGGTCGATTGTAGGTGAACGGTGGACGGTGACGATGTGCCTGGACGTGCACCTGACTTGTCTTGTCTTGATGTGATAATGATGGACCCGCGATCGGGAATTGCACATGCAGATTTGTACGCGCGCATGCTGTGAATCGTGTAACCGTTTTGGCCCACTCTCTGACCTCCCGCAAGCCAGCGAACCGCCACACCACTGAGCTACCACCTCTCGCCAACAGCAGGCCCCGGGATCAATCCCCATCAAGCATTGGGCCCACCGCGTGACCACAGGAGCGACTGCCTTGGATATGCCCACCGTCCAAGGTGGAGAGGGCCGGCTGACCTCCAACAGCCGAGCTACAGGGCAGGGCGACCCCAACGCCTCCGGAAACCAGCGGCTGCCGACGGGGCCGCAACAGCAGTATTAACTCATTATAATTGCTTTAAGACAAAATTACTGCTAAACAACATTTTTGGAAGTGTGGCAACACAGAAATGACATCCCAAGACAATAGAATGTAGAAGTGTTGCAACCTATGCATACCAAACAAGTTCTCTCCATTTTGTGTTTTATTATGAATGGATCCCTGTGCTCCGTGCCAATATTTTCATTATGCAGGGATAGGAAATACAAAAAGGATAGTTGTGTGTGTTTAGGCTATCACTGATAGCATATGCTTTGGAATAATACATCCACTTACTTGCATATTTACAAACGCAATAGGAACGATTGTAGGATCAGCACGATTGGCTGCAAAATAAATGACAACACACGCGAAAGACCTGCTGCCGTGGCATAAATAAAGTGAAGCCTCCGTTTGGCAGAGTAAACACTGCCTCAACCCAATTCAGTACTGTCATTCTTCAGAGCCAAGTCCCTAATATCGCCCCATGTTTGATCCTATGGTCAGCAAAGATATTGCGGTACCTCAGCAATTTAAAAAATGAGATGAGACTCGCTGTTCATCTTTTAATATCTCTCATGCTTGGATTGGATGGAGACGTCCTGTCCTGTAGCTGGAGGGCGCCCTGCAAAGCTGGACCATGTCACAGGAGCGGTGGTGTTGCCGCCCTTTGGGCTTCTGAAGCAGGTGCGCTGTATCCCTATTGTGGCAATTTGTGAGCATGCGTGGCGCCCGGGACTATGCCCTAGATGGCGCACAAGAATAGCAACGGCCACGCATCACAAATGGCGTGAAAGCTATTGGTTTCATAGGCTGGGGTAGGGCACACGTCATATGAAATGGCCTGCCACATTTCCAGGCCGGCTGGGTTTCAGTGTGTGCTGTTGGATCCATTGAATTGATGGAGACGGGTGGAGCATAGATGACTGTCGGGTGGTGGCCGCAGCATTTTCTATGCCAAATGCCTTAGCTTCCTGTATGCCGCTAGGAAATCTCTCTCTATCCATATATGCCCTAAAAGGCATGGCATATTGGTCTCGATACCATAGCTTTTCCGCCATGCACCAGAGCTTTCTTAGCAAAAGGCTGGTGAACACTACGTTGATTACCACTAGCTTGAGGTATCTTGCTGGGAAATCATGGGAACGTACAGGGCAACAAAACCTCTGAGTTGTTGTTGGGGCTTCAACCCAGTAATCGCTCGCCTATTTCCCCTGGGTGCATGAACCGGTATATTGTTGAGATCGTGAGTAGATCAAACATTGCCTAAAAACCAAATTTTAAAATCCCTTGGGAATGTACCTCTTTTCAAATGCACACATTCACCAGCCGGCACTAGTGAGAGATAAATCAAAGCATCGATTGCGCAGGTCAAGATCGACCCAGAACTAGCAATAAGCATTGCACTAAATTGCCTTTGAGAACAAACAATCGAATAAAACAAATGCCCAAAACTGCAAAATAGTGGATAGGAGTGCTTATGACATGTTTACAAAAACACTTGCAGTACCATCATCTCAAAAATACAAGTGCCTATCCCATAACGTGAGGTTCAATCATGTGAAAAGTCTCCATTCACAAAATGCATCATCATCACAGGATCAAAATATTGTCAGAACCACTTCAAACTGTTGCAAAACTGCTTCTAGCAAGTTTCTTAGGTAACTAGCAATATCTTTTTGATATGCAAAACCTGTGTCCCGACATAAATTCTACACCATTCCTCGCCATAATTGTCATTGGTAGATAGATCCATTTCAAAGGATCATAACATGCTCAGAACTATCCTTAGCCAAGAGACGCACATCGCTGCTACCCTTCAAAAAATACAATAACAAAGTGCAAACATTGAATGAACCACAACATCACGATTTGGAAATCCCAATATGTGAAGTAAAAAAAACCATGTTAGGTCACCTTCTGTGAAAATTAGTGTTTGATAGTCCCTCACTAATGCTTGGCCTTGCAATGTCCTTTTTGGTCTGCCAGGCTTCCTCCCATCCTCAATCAAGAGATCAACAATGTGGCTCTTGGGAGCTGCACGCCCTTGTAGAATTTCATAGACCAAAGAATTCTTACAGTGGCCCCTTCTTGCCCAAGTGGGGCAAGTGCAAAACTGCCCTATATTTGCCCCCCCCCCCCCCCATACAGTCAGCCGCCGTATTGCACATCGGGCCTCGGTGTATGAGTTTCAACAATTCCAAGGCACACCTCCCATCAAGCATTCAAACAAGAGCTTGGCAAAGTCCTTGAATATTGCCTCTGGGGGCATTTCCTTCTTGTCAAAGGGCCGGATTAGAATGTAGTTCCTAGGTGGAGCATCAAAAACAACGTACAATGGGCTAGAATGTGCCCACTTCTATGCCTGGTCCCAATCAGCAGTGTTATAGATTTGCACAATTAAAAATGGGGTTTGGGCCATTCATGATGACCAATCGTGCACAACTTGCTCAACAAGTTGCAGAAACTTTTCTACAACCAATTTTGACCACAATGCATACACATCCTTGAGCCAACTGTTGGTCGCCTCCAATGGGTTGTTCGTGCTTGACATCGACCGGTTGAAACCCTCATACCAACCACGCCCAGGGCTATCAATCTATTGTTTCTAAAACTAGTCTGCAAATGAATATACACCAATTGCTTGATCCCCCTAATGTTTGGAGCTTCACCAAGTAATCTTTGAACAATATTTTGGTAACCTCAAATTCGTTGGTGTTGCAGCGAAGGTGCAAAGTGTCAACACCTTGCATAATTGCTTTACGAGTCTTCTGATTAGACATAATTTTGAGATGCTTTTTCACTTTTTCCCTCATGTGCCACTAACACATGGCATGTTTGCTATTTGGGAAGCATTGCTTTACAACATTGGTAATGTAATTGGCCCCATCGCTCAACACAATTGCAGGGGAATACTCATCAGAATGGTGTTGGATATTGACAAATTCATCATGCAGATCTTCATTTTCTTCCATCTGTTAATCCTACTCTTGCTCTTATAATGGCAAGTCTACCTCCTGTGCTTGTGGATCTTGTTGCCTTTGACATAACTGCAAATCCATCCTTTGTTCTTGTCCTTGTGGTAATAGCCCACTATTTCCATGTTGTTATTGTCCTTTGGCATTAAGTCCTTGACCACCCATCGGTTGTGCTTGTAACGATTGCACTTGCAGCAAATCTTGTTGTTGCTGACTTGATTATGGTTGTATTTATTGCAGGTTCCTTGGTTGTGGCGCCCTGTTGTGTCCATTCCCATCGAATGCTCTGGCATGATGTCTTGTGATGCAGGGAGCTTCATTGCTTCTGCGGGCGCACAAGTCAGATGAACGGGGAGTCAACCGGACCCCCGGGGCATGACATTAAAAGGCTTTGATTGTATATCATTTAAATTATCCGTTTGATTGTCCTTTGCACCCGAGTGTTCCACAACTCAACCTTTAGGTTGCTATCAATTAAATGTTCTTATTTACTGTATCTCCTAAGCAACCATATCAATTCTCCCCCCCACCAAGTGTGGTCGTCCTTGGCCACTAGACTAGCGACTCAGAAAACCAGCAAGAAAGAAGGCACGGCATACCAACAGAATCCCACTATGAGTTAGACAAACCATGTCCCATACCATGATCAAACTCAGAATAAAACTTGCTTGCCAAGGTCCACATGGTCCATCACTTCTTTTGTTGACTCTGTTTGGTCTTTGTGATTGCTTCATATCACTATAGCCTGAGGAGGTATTCTGCAACGAGGTCCTTGCAGTGACTGAGGTTGGCCTCTGGCTCCCAGATAGCCTCATGTAGCTCGTAGCCTTTCCAGGCCATTAAATATTGTCTCCTGGAAGTACTACCAATAATACTGACAAATAATGGCTTCCACCTCAAACTCCTGCTCGCCCTCTACTTCTAGTGACATTGGGGGTGAACTAACGTTGCGTCTGAACTCCTCACTGCACACAAATTTCTTCAGCTTCTCCACATGAAAGGTCGGGTGGATGCGCCAGCTGAAAGGTAGCTCAAGGGTGTATGCAATTGGGGAAACAATCTTCACCACCTTAAAAGGTCCAAGGCGACGCCGCCTGATCTTTGTCGGGATGTGCTTGAAGGCTGTGGAGGGCAAGAATGTTGTCTGCACCACAACTTCATCTCCTGTTTGAAACTAAACATCACGACGACGTTTATTGGCAATTGTAATCATCCTCTCTTGTGCTCTCTCATACTGTCTCACAGCGCTGGATAATACCTTTTGCATTCTACTGACCATCACATCAACTGACTCCACTCTCGTGTCAACTGACTTCTCGGCCATGAGTCCCACTAGAGCCTGAACGTGCTGCCCATAAATCAAATAAAATGGGTTGTAGCCGGTCGATACGTTGATAGCATTTCTCACCGCAAATTCTGCCAGAGGAAGGTAGGTGCTCCACTCCTCTGGATGCTCTTCAACGTACGGCCTCAAAAAATTCTCCAGTGTGCATATGGAGACCTCGGACTGACCATCTGTCTCCATATGGTATGCGGTGGATATGCACAAGTTGGTGCCAAGAAGTCGAAATAGCTTCTACCAGGAATGACTGAGAAACCTAGGGTCTCTATCACTGATAATCGCATGAGGTATGCCTGAAATCCTGCAGACATTATCAAAGAACAACCTTGCATATCCTATTGCATTTAACTCTTTCCAACAAGAAACAAAAATAACGAGCTTGGTGAGTTGATTGATGAACACTGCAACAACTGAAAATCCCATGTGATTTAGGCAAATCAGTTACCAAGTCAGTGGTAATCTGCTCCCACTTAGCTGTAGGAATTAGGTTTGCCTGTCAAAGTCCTTTTGGTGCCTGGTTCTCTGACTTGAACATTTGACACTTCGGACAGGTCTTGATGTATTCCTTTACTGACTGACGAATGCCTTTCCACCAATAAACACGCTGCAACATCTTCAGAGTCCTCTCAACACCCAAGTGTCCGGCTGTAGGTATATCATAGTGCTCTTCAAGAATATATTGTTGCTAGCTGGTGGGAACCACCATCCTGCGCTCGCTCCCGGCTGCTTGATAATATAAAACTCCTGACTGATCTACTGAGTAACCCCGCACTGGTTGTCCCATATGAAGCTTCACCATCACATCACGAGTTCCAGCATCTGTGTTCAATGAAGCCATGCCTTTTTCTCTGATTCCTCAACACATGGTATTGCTGCAGACTAAACTTTGGCAACTGAGTCAGAATGGTTCTGAACTGTATAACTATGTGAGAGTGCATCTGCCACCACATTGGCCTTGCCTGGTATATACTTCATCGTTGGCATGATGCTCTCAAAGTATCCACTTTTCAGCCAGTGCGCTTGAGTGCGAGACAAGTTCTTTTGCTCCATAAAGGTGGTAGCTGGCTGCTGGTCTGTCATCACAGTAACACCTCCAACACATCCTTCCAGGTAGTGTCTCTATTGGCTGAGGGCATAGGATATCCCCAACATCTCTTTGTCGTATGGAGAGTACCTGGTCTCTGCAGGATGCAATCTATGTGAAAGAAAGGCTATAGGCTGGTGGCCTTTGCCTTGGTCCTACATGATCACAACTCCAATTCCCATATCACTCCCATCGGTCACCACCAAATAAGGAAGACTGGGATCAGGAAGAATCAAAACTGGAGTAGTATTCAATGCTTTCTTTAGATCTTCAAATGCCTGCTCCCGTCTGGGTCCCCAATGCCAAACAATATTCTTCCTAGTAAAGTCGTGCAATGGTCCAGCTATCTCTGAAAACCGCTGTATATAGCATCAATAAAAGCTGACCATCCCCAGAAAATTGCACACATCTGTGATAGTCTCAAGCTTCTTCCACTGCTGAATGGTACGAATCTTGACTGGCATAGGTGAAACACCATCCCCAGAAATCCAATGACCAACAAAATCAGTGCTGCTCACTGCAATTTGTGTTTTACTCACTTTGGCAAACAGCTTATACTTTTTCAAACGGGCCATTACTGCCTTCAAATGCTGTGTGTGCTCAGCCATATTTTGCGAGTATACAATCAAATCATCCAAGAACACGATCAAGAATCTGTCTATCATATCGGCAAACAAATCATTGACCATTGCCTGAAATTGTGGCGGAGCATTGGTCACATTGAAAGGACAGACTAAGAATTCGAGCTGCCCATAGCAACACTTAAAGGCAGTTTTCTCCATGTCCTGTTCCCGAATAGGCATTTGCCAGTAACCACTTCTTAGGTCCAATTTCGAAAATACCTTAGCTCCAGCCAGCCTGTCCATCAGCTCCTCTGGAAGCGGCAACGGGTATTTATTCTTCTTGATGACCTTGTTAAGCCACCTGTAGTCTAGGCACATCCTCAGTCCTCTATCTTTCTTGGGGGCCAAGATGATGGGCGCTCCCCAAGGTGACTCTGATGGACGTGCGTATCCTTGCTGCAATAAATAATCCAGCTGATGCTTGACCTCCTCCAGCTCCAAGGGACTGAGCTTGTAGAGTGGTCTACTGACTGGTTGAGCTCCGTCTTCTAACTCAATATGAAATTGATGACCTTTCCGCACTGGCGGAACACCTGTTGGTAGGTCCTTTACAAAGACCTCACTATACTCGTCAAGTGTTGTGATGATCTTATCCGGTAGGTCAGCACGCTTGAGCTTGTTCACATCTGAACTGTTACGCGCACCAGCCTGATGTGGGAGACGTCCTACTAATGGCTCTTGGTGTGGGGGACGCCCTGCCCAAGGCACGTACTATTCCTCACCCAATGTAACCTTTATCCATATTAGGATACGGGAGTAGGAGGGGTGGTCACGCCTAGGTGCCCTGTAAGGACCTAGGTGCCCGGCGAGGCGGGTCCGCGGCTCAAAGAGGGCAGGAACCCCACACCCACATCCTATTCGTAACATTTGGTTTCGGAGCCGCCTGAGGGTGGCGGCCACGCTTCCACCTGGGAGCGCGCAAGAGCACGAGACGCCGGAGCCCTTCCCCGGCCTCCTCCATGGAGGCTGAGGAAGCGGAGGGACAAGCCCGGGATGGGCAGGGGGAAGGATCAGCCCGAGAGGGGCAGGAGATCGATACAGCCCGGGATGGGCAAGGATCTGGACAAGCCCGGGATGGGCCTGGAGGAGTACATGTCCGGGAGGACGAGGCTGAACCCTCCACAGCCGCATCGGTGCCCGCCCAAGCGGACCAACCGATGGAGGAAGCAGAGGCCCCGCCAACAAAGGAGCAGGGGGCCATGAAGGCATTAATGGAGACCCCTGGTGTGTTGGAGCTTCTGCAGAAGATGGCGGACGCCG
This sequence comes from Ostreobium quekettii, assembly GCA_905146915.1. Taxonomy (NCBI): domain Eukaryota; kingdom Viridiplantae; phylum Chlorophyta; class Ulvophyceae; order Bryopsidales; family Ostreobiaceae; genus Ostreobium; species Ostreobium quekettii. The sequence continues at coordinate 3,021 of CAJHUC010001397.1, read as the reverse complement.
CGGCCGAGAAAGCGAGAGTGAAGCAGGACGAAGAGACCGCCGAGAAGATCGCCTCGCTTGAGATCGCCGCGGACCAGGCCAAGAAGGAAGCCCGAAGGCATGAAGTGGCTCTGAAGAAGGCGAAACAACAGAGCCGAGAAGCCGAGGAGGCCCAACTCTCCGCCCAAGGCCATGTCCAGGCGTTGAGTGAACGCCTCCTGAAGCAGAAGCAGCGGGCGCAAGAGGCGGAGGAAAAAGTCGCACAGCAGGCGATTCAGCCCGTGAGGGCCCCTAGTCCGTCGGAGCTGCCCATGCCGACCATTCCAGAAGCCGAGGGCGACTGGAAGATTGTTGGCAAGCAGCGCCCCAAGCGGAAAAGCCCATCGCCAGGTGAGCGACTGCGGAAGGTTCGATCATCTCCCTACAAAGGCCGGGAGGCCAAAGCCTTAGGGCGCATTGAGAAGGAGAAAGGCCGGAAGGTCAAATTCCCAGAGCTGCGGCTCAAATCCCAGGTGCATATTCGAACACCTAGTGGATCGGACGGGACTGGAGATAAGTCGCTCACAGAAAGCGCTCAAGCTGTTTGCGGCAAAAGTCCGCCAAGGCCGGAAGGTCATGATTGGAGCCCCCGGAGACCACCACTACCTGAGTGGGGACCCGGAGAAAGTTCTCGAGTGCTGGAATTTATTCCAGACACTGACGATCCGTATAGCCGGCAACCCCCGTGCCGTGCGAGGTGGACAAAGTTCCATAGCGATCATCTAGAGGATCTCGATGAAGGCTGGCAGATGGCCGCAGAATGTTTTGGGGAACGGTTGACCACCGCCAGACTGATCCGAATTCAGAGGTGGTATGGTCCGGGTATGGCAAAACAAATTGCCAAAGAGGACCCAAATTGGCCAGAAAAAATGGCCTTTGCGCTCAGACATATTCCAGAACCATGGGACTTGAGCGATGGGAGTCCAGAGAGACCAGACCCTAATGATCCCCACGAGCGGTGGGAGGAGATCTCGGAATTGTCGTTCTCGTCATGTGCTTCTCCTTTGCCGGGTGATATGTCAACCGTTGCACAAGTGCATAGAATGGAGAAGGAGAGACGACGGATTCGTAACCGAGATCGTTTTGCTCGTGCAAAGAAGTTGGACAAGAGAAAGGCTCGAAAGGCCAGTCAGCGTAGGGAGCTGAAAGCCGTCAGGCGTGAAAGGGATAAACAGTTGAATCCCGATAAGTATGAGCAAAAGCGAGCTCATAAGCGCCGACGAAAGGCTGAGATCAGGCGGTTTTTCTCCGCAGGAGGCAGCCAAAAGGCGTAGCGCCTGGAGGTACAGCCCAAGGCTGATGAGCTGGATCCAGCCAAACAGGCTAAGGCTTTCGCCAGGATTGCTTCAAAGGAGGGGACCTCCACCCACTGGGCAGATCAGCTGGATAGCAGCGGAAGTGATAGTGGCGTAAACCACCCCGCTCGCTTTGTCTCTACCCAACCGGAACCGGCATCGCCATCGGTTGTGGTAACCAGCGGTCCTAAGGTGCAAAGGATGCCGGAGAGGGAGACCCCGCCTGGAGAAGCAAAGGCAAAAGAACAGCCTGATAAGGCAAAAGACCCGCCTGCAGAGGCGAGAGTACAACCTAGAAAGGCAAAGGAGGAATCCAAAGGCCCGCAAAGGCCAGTTCGATGGTATCACGGTGAGCTGTCTTTAACGCCAGCCGAGAGGAATTACGATTCTTGCGTGGCACCGTGCAGAAATCAGTGATTCTGCTGGTAACGACGACGTGGTGTATCTTGGTTCGGCAGGTGCCCCTGCTGCTCCAATTCCCCTCGAGAGGAGGGAGACCTATGAGATCCTGCAGAGACAGGAAGCTGCTTTGCAGAAAGCGAAAGCGGATGCAGAAAAAGCTGCACAGCTGCGCTCCATCATGGGAGATGAGGATTATGCAACATTTCTGCAGCTTCAAGAAGCAAAGCAGATTTCTCATGGACGGCAGGAAATTGCCTACAAACCGGCGAAACCGGGGCCTGGATACCAGGAATGCCGCGCCCAGCAAATGGCGGCCGATCAACGTGGACGTGCCAAGGTGTCGCACGAGGCTGCAAAGCCTACCCCTGTGATGCGTGCCCCTGTCATACAGGACACGAGGGGCTTTTGGGATACGCTGGGTGCCTTTCATGACCCTCATGGAGGGGTATACTTTAAGGGGTATTATCATCCCCGTAGAGGCCATGCCCCGTACAGGGCCCAAGTCCCAAGGGACGCCCTCCAACGTATACCCGGGAAGCTGCGTGGCCTCTTTGATCCGCAGCAGACGGCACTGGGGATATATGTGCCAGAGGGTCAAGAAGCAGCCATGGAATGGCAGGCCATCCAGAGAACTGGCCGAAAAGTCCCTGAAGAGGGACCAGTGCAAATGCCCCCGGGACCATCGATGCAGGCAGGTCCCTCCACACCGGCTCGTCCGGTGGCTCAGCCAGAAATGGCGCCAAGACAGCCGGTGCGGCCTTATACAATGGGGCAGGCTGGACAGCGGACATCACAGCCTCCTGTGCAAACGACGCAGCAAAAGATTCAAAGGCTGCGGGAGATGTCTCCATTTGCGCCGGAGTCAGCTGTGTATCCGCCAGTTCGGTATTATCAGCCAGGGATGGCGACACAGCCCGGGAGGGCATACCAACCCGGAAGGGTACCGCAGGCGGAGATCGCCCCAAGACAAGAGGAATACTCAACACCCGCTTACGGTGGATCATCCCATCCATCCGGATCGGGAGGTTACGAGAGGGTGTACGAGTACCCGCCCAGTCATTTCCAGACCCAGGAACCTCCACATGAGGAATTTCTGTTTGGGCTGGAGGTTGATCAGGCTGTTGAGCCACATCGGGCAGAAATGGGGCCTCCACCGCCTCCGGAGGGGTACAATCCCCAAGGGCCGGGTTATACCGGTCAAGCCTATTTGGCAGCGGCGCAGGAGATTCCATATGCGCCAGTTTATTATGAACCCAGAAGGGAAGCTCAGGTGAGCATGAACATGCCTAAGATGAGCAGTCAGGGC
>CAJHUC010001396.1:0-38872 GCA_905146915.1 Ostreobium quekettii | reverse complement strand
TGGCCCGGCAGGTGCTGGGTCCATAGTGTGGCTGGTGGGGCGGCAAGGGTTGGAGACTGCGGCAGCACCAGAAGAGCGACCAAATAAGGTCCGCGGTATGTGGACGCTGGCTGAGCCACGCTGGCAATCAACCCGATCCGCAGATTCGGAAATCAGTATTTACTGCCTGTCATCCGCTGATTCGGCACACACGTCCGCTGCCATCCGCTAAATTAGCGGATAGGGTGCGCGGCTTCCGGTCCGTTGGAAAATATCCGTTAACGCCCAAGCGGAATCCGCAGAGTCCGCTGACTGGCACCAGCCGTCCGCTGCCATCCGTGCCACGTCAGCAAGAGAGAGAGCGGGGTCCGCTAAATTAACGGATATTTAACGGACGGCACCCTCGTCCGTTATTAACGGATCCGGGTGGCCACCTCTACCTGGCACCTCATCTACCTTGAGCCCCTCTCTACACCATTCCTGGTGGCCTGGATCCCCTTTGCGGTGGCGTTGTTTGCGGCGTGTCCTCGGCGACCTTTCCTCCAAGGTCGCCACCATGCGCATGGATTGCTTTGTTGCAGTTAGTGTTTGCTGTTGCTTGTGTGGAGTCCGCACATCAACAGCCATGGCAAGCGGTTCGGGGGTGGTCAGACGCCTTCTCTTGGCCCTGCGCCATAGCACATCCTCCACCACAACGACACTCGAACTTGGCGATGCACCTCCAAGCGAATCAGTGTCCGCAGAGCTCCACACACCCCTCCCAGCAGAAACATCATGTGCGTTTGGGACTCCTCGCTCAGCAACAAATGCTGCGAGGTCAACACCACCATCGCCGCCAACAGAGCCTGGCACACATGTCCATTGCATAAATAACCGAGGCAACATATATTCGACGATGGATTTCAGATGTTGCAAGGACGGTCTGAGGACACTTGCTTCTGTGAAATAAAGGCAGAAAAGCGTCTCACAACCATGGACTGCTCAGCGAATGTCACCTTCCTCGCCGGTGGCAGGCGGTACTTAGACTTCACCTTACAATCAGACAAGTTGTTTTGTTGAAAAAACTAATCCCCATCGGAGGAAGTCTCCGTGTCACTCCCTGTTAGGAGGCCGGAGTCCATGACATTGAATTCCCACCCAACCTGTGAAAAAAAATCGTCTTCAAGGAGTCTTTCTTCCAGGCGTCTTAGCGACGGTTCAGTTATTCTATATTTTCTGCTAATAGACTTGTACCCCACCATGTGTTCCGCCCGGTGCAGCACCAAATCTATGATAGCCGCACACTGACGTGTTTTATAAGCAGCCCGGCGATTCCTATCCACTTGTTTGCGTTCTTGCCTGTGACGCTTGTCCCATTCTCCCCAAGACTGGGGGGGGTTCTGTCTCTCGTGTTGTTCCTTTCGTAACCGTGCCCCTTCTGCCCCCCCAATGCGTTATTAATGTATCCGCTTATGGCGGCTAATCGGGCCTGGTCCTTGGGGGCGAGGTGGTCTTGTATGGGCCGCCACACCCCCGAGGGCAGGCCACCCAACCCCGCTTCTTGTATTTCCTCTAATCTATCTGTTAGAGCTTCCCTATCGTGCTCAGCTTCCCAACCACGCGCAGCTTCTATCCGCCACCTGACTTTCACCCCTGCACGTCTCCTTCCCCCCTTCCTCTTGTGTTTGTGCCGGCGCTTTCGACCATCCTTGTAACGTTGGCCCCTGTTCAGGGGCCGCTTCCGACCTAACACAGGAACAGAATACAGTGTTTCCCCAGCCAGGTGACGGCAGGTACTGCCACATACTAGTGGTACCACCAAAGCAAAGACAATAGGTATTGTAGGGAAATGCAGCACGCCCTGTACAATGCACGGCCCCCTGAAAGGGATGAAGTGCTGAGGTTTCCCTAGCCAGGTGATGGCGGGTACTGCCAAATAATGGTGGTGGCACCTACTCAAAGAAAGACGATGGGTATTGCAGGGACAGTTCGTGCGAGGACACGCCGCAAAGGCCGCCACCGCAAAGGGGATCCAGGCCACCAGGAATGGTGTAGAGAGGGGTTTACTGTAGAAGAGGTGTCAGGGCCCGACAAAAGACCACGTTCCATTACTGCTACTTGCCGGTTGTGTATGGGGAGGGGCATTGCCAAGGAATACAAAGTGTTGTCATACAACCCGGGAAAGAAGTACACGAACAGTGCCAGTTGGACGGGGCCCTCAAACCATTTGAAAGAGAAACATGGCGTTTACAGTATTGATGCACTTCGAGACAAACTTAGTAATCCTGCGGCCAACCAGCAGATGAAATTGGGTACATCATTGGAAACCTACCTAGAGACATGGCACTCTAGGACTTCAGAATGGAACAGGGCGGTGGCCCACGTTGCCCGGTACGTCAGTTTTGCTAATGCACCATACCACCTGGCTCAGACGGCGCCCTTCGTTCGTTTAATGTGAGCCTTTATTCCCCGTTGGCCATCTATTAGTAAGCAAACAATTGTGAGGTCGGTGGCGAGACAGGCCAATGAGATCAAGCGGGAAATAAGGGAAGAGGTGTCCCAAATCCGAGACGAGTCGAGAGTTGCCATGACAACGGACATTTGGACAAGCAGAAACACGCACCCGTTCATAACAGTGATATTGCATTGGGTGGATGCCGATTGGAGCATGAAGAAACGCATACTGGGTGAGTTTGGATGGCATATTCTGTGTCCTATGATATTTTCAATATTCGTGGTTGTCAATTCTTTATTGTTTGCATACATGCCGTGATTAGTGACCACTCCTGTGTGCTTTGCCAACCGTGTCATGTGCACTCACTGCGCTAGTACCGGCCTTCACTGGCCGGGAATCACGCCTGATTGAACATGAATCGTGGATGCTGTGTTGCCATGGCACGATAGCCATCAGTACTGGCCCGCCATCGGCCAATGCTGTGTGACATGTCGTGAATATCAATTCTTTACTGTTTGCATGCATGCCGTGATTAGTGACCACTTCTGTGTGCTTTGCCAACCGTGTCATGTGCACTCGCTGCGCTAGTACCGGCCTTCACTGGCCGGGAATCACGCCTGATTGAACATGAATCGTGGATACTGTGTTGCCATGGCACGATAGCCGTCAGTACTGGCCCGCCATCGGCCAATGCTGTGTGACATGTCATGAATATCAATTCTTTTCTGTTTGCATGCATGCCGTGATTAGTGACCACTCCTGTGTGCTTTGCCAACCGTGTCATGTGCACTCGCTGCACTAGTACCGGCCTTCACTGGCGGGGAATCACGCCTGATTGAACATGAATCGTGGATGCTGTGTTGCCATGGCACGATAGCCATCAGTACTGGCCTGCCATCGGCCAGTGTAGTATGACGTATATCATGTGCAAAAGGTAACCCCCGTCTTTTAAAGCACAACACGTTGGTGGTCACACTGCAGACGCAATAAGCCGTGTCTTGCTAAAGATCCGATTGAAGTATGGCCTGCACCCTGTAGTTCCGCGTGACCAAGTCATGACGGAGTCGGAGATGGAAGCGGACCCTGTGCGTGCGTTTCAGGACGAGTCGCCATGCGATCGTGTGGCTCTCACCACGGGCTGCGCCTCCAATATGATTTCAGCAGCCGAGAAGAAGGATATTTTTGATTGGCACCCCTGCATTTGCCATCTGTTAAATACCGCAGTCAAGGCCGCTTTCCAAAATGTTGACGAGTTTCAGCAGCTCGTGCAGCCGCTTCGCGAATTGGCAACTCATTTTCACAAATCGCCCATTGCTTGGAGTGTTTTCCGCCGCGTGCAAAAGAAGCTGCTAAAGGAGGCAGGGGCCGGCAATGTATCATCAGATGATGAGGAGGAGGATTACTTGGGTGTAAGGGAAGATGATGATGTTGCTGTGTTGCCCGATGATCCTGATGCAGATCTGACGGTTCCTGACAATGAAATGGAGCAGGCTTGTCCAAAGCGAATATTGCGTCTGGGGACTTGGTGCCCGGCGAGGTGGAACAGCATGTATTTTTTGATTAAGAGGGCGGTTTTGTTGGAGAGAAGCATCCGCGAGTATACAGCAAACGCGAGAATTGCTAAGATCATTATACCAGCATCTGGGTGGTGCATTTTCAAACAAGTGCTGCTAGTCCTGGAGTGTATACGGGAATTGTCTGAGCGATGTGAGGGGGACGACTACATCACCATATCGGATGTCTTATATAATGTACTGAAGTTGTTTTACGACCGGCTGTATGTCAGTGACACCGATGCACACGCAAAACCTGTGTTGCATGACTTCGCCTTTGAGTTCACACAGAAATTGTGTGCGGATTGTGATAATGTCAATCTAATATATTGCTGGGCATTAGCGGCGGCTGTGGACGGAAGGAGGAATACATTGCACTCGATGAGGAGGATCTGGAACAACGCTGACGATTGGCCGAATGTGGTGGAAGAATATGACACCCTGGCAAAGTTCCAAGCGATGTTGAAGAAAGAGATGATGGCATTGGTGAGTTGAGGTCTGATTTGTGGCCTTTGCCTTTGTGAATGTCTGCATCCAACTGTTGATAGTTTTTGCTTGTGTGAATAACAGCATGCATATGACTTCTGCAATTGAGGCACGTGGTGAAGGCGCCCGAAGTCCAATCCTCGGGCTCATCATCCCAAGAGGCTGCAGCACAGGCTGTGCAGCAGAGCTGGCTTGACGCGGCATCACCCCCACCTAAGGGACCACTACGTTTCCGACGATCAAAGAGGAGAAAACGGGCCCCATCCTCCCCACAGCATATGGACCCCATCGAGGCCGAAGTCGAAAGGTGGTTTGAATTGAAATGGACACCAGCATGTGAGTATCAAAAGAAATGGAGCGCAGGGGATTGGTGGCGAGAGAATCATACCAGCTTCCCCTTGGTGGCCAGGCTTGCACGTCGAATACTAGCAACACAGGTGAGTGGTTGAGTACAACTGGCTATGCATACATGCCACAGTGCCCTTATGAAGTTCACAGGCTGAGAAGTACTGAGTATTTTTGGTTGTGTTGCAGGCCTCCAGCGCCAGTAGTGAACGATCTTTTCCAAGGCCGGTCTAATAGTTCGGGCCAAGCGCATGGTTCTCAAGCCCGAGAACGTGGATCATTTAAGCTTGCTAGGGTGGCAGATGGCAGAGAGTGGATGGTCGCAGCAGAAGCTAGCGCATCGACGCACGAAGGGGGGGAAGGGAGGGAAGGGAGGAAAGGGAGGGAAGTAGTGACTTTGGATTCCAAAGTTTGGATCACCACCGGTGACCACCCTCGTTGCCCCGGCGTGGAAACTGTGGAGTACCGCCGCAGCAAGGGTGCGGTTACCATAGAGATAGAAGATAGATATCATGACTTGTAATATTCCGTTGTCCTGTGTTGATGTGCACACCTTGAACACACTATGTTGAGTGGTGGATGAACCTTGGGTATCATATAGATAGAAGAAATTTTATTCAAGAAATGCGTCCCAACAAGTACTGCGATTGGTGGATAGACTTTACAGTCGCTGCCCTGGCGTGGAAACTTCTAGAGTACCGCCGCAGTGAGGGTGCAATAGGTAGAGATGGATGATAACAAATAACGACTCGTATTATTCATTGCCCGTTTTCATGTGTTGAGCTGTTGAACTTCGACGTACTATGTTGGATGGGCTTTACACTCGCTGCCCTGGCGTGGAAGCTGTGGAGTACCGCCGCAGCAACCCATCGTTATATGTGATACGTATCACCCATTCCCAAGTATGTTGAGTGGCTCAACTGTGTTCAGAGGTGAACCCTCTTTGCCGCCTGCCTCAAGTGATGTGGGTGTTTATGTGTCCGCGTTTGGTATTGCAACTATGCCCAACCCTTGCTGCAATGGCCGGGAAGACTTGCAATGGGAGTGTGGTGCGCACTGCGTACTATGCAGCAGTACCAGCCGCAGCAAGTGGTGCAGGTTGGCATGCCATACACTGGAACTTTACACACAGCTTGTGTGTTGTTCAGTTCTCCAAAACACTCCATGTATTACAAACCGCAGAATACATGACCTGGAAAACGCCCACACACGTTTATGAAGCGTGCAACCAACACAATTCGAGCTGTTGCAAAATGGAAACCCCTGGCAACTTCGCCTTGACCTTGCCGTGGCTGGAAAGCAAGTACCTACGGGACAGAACGGACCAAAATTATGAATCCACGGATGTTTTGTCGCGGACCGGATGCCGCGCACGCCCTCCGTTAATTTAACGGCAAATAACGGTGAAGAAAAAGTGAGAGCCAGATTCTGCGGACGGCAGTACGGCAAACAGCGGACCGGATGTTACCGGACGAATATCACACTCACTTTTACGAACCGGACGCAACGGAGCGGACGGTACCCGAGTGTGGCCACCTCTAGTGTGTAGGTGCCACCTACACGTCCATCGTGTTCAAGGCGCCCCTGCCTACTTTCCGTTTCAGCATTGGTAGCGCCTGAGGACTTTGCGAATACAGTAACACAGGTGGTGAGGGTCGCAGGCAAAATCCCGGAGTGAAGTCAATCCCCGGCCATGATCTTCCCACCCGGCCATGTGCCACCAGGTTTCCAAAGTCCACACATAATCCACCCCTCCCCGGGGAGAATTTCTTAGCAAAGCAGGCGGCCCGAAGCAGAAGCCCACACTATACCCACGTATCACTCGCCGGATTGAATTCGCCGACACCCAGGTTTTCAAAGCCCATAGATAATCCGAGAACCCCCCCTTTTCAACATCCCCCGTAGCCCAGAATTCCCCGCCAGAGCAGGTGGTACTGAGGGCGTTGCCCTGGCCACGGGGCGCCATGAAGCGGGACACCGCGGTATGCTTGTGCATCGCTCAGCGGCTTGAATCCGGCCACGCATAGGTTTCCAGTCCACAAGTAATCTGAGTTTCCCCAACACCCCACTCGGCCCAGAATTTCCACTGTGGTGATCGCGAGGATTGCGCAGCCTGGCAAGACCAGCGGCGCATCACCCGGTGGAATCCGGCCACACGCCAGGTTTTGACCAGCAGTCATCCGGCCCCAACACCCCGCGGCCGAATTTCCCGCCACGGCAGGCAGTACTGAGGGTATTGCCCTAGCCACAAAGCAAGATAGCATGCTATGCCTGTGCATCATCGGCGGATTGAATCCGGCCACACATAGGTTTTCGGCCAACAGATCATCCGAGACCCCCCCCCAACACCCCCCACGGCCCGGAATTTCCCGCCACAGCAGGCCGTACTGAGGGCATTGCCCTGGCCACAAAACAGGATAGAGCGTTGTGCCTGTGCATCACTGGCGGATTGAATCCGGCCACACACAGGTTTTCAGCCAACAGATCATCCGAGACCCCCCTTCCCCTGCGCGGCCCGGCATTTCCCGCCATTGCAGGCGGTACTAAGAGCATTAGCTTGCCTTGCCCATGCTGCGGCTTGAAGCAGCAGAGCGCGGTATGCCTCACCTAGTGGTTCCATGAACCAAGCATGGGGCGGCAGGGGTTGGAGACGGCGGATGGCAACAAGAGGGCAATAAAATATGTGTGCAGTCACAGCCAAGGTCCGCTGTATGTGGACCCTGGCTGAGCCACGCTGGCAATCAACCAGATCCCCAAATTCGGAAATCAATACTTACTGCATGGGCTCTGCTGTCATCCGCTGATTCGGTACACACGTCTGCTGTCATCCGGTAAATTAGCGGATGGGGTACATGGCTTCCGGTCTGTAAGAGAATATCCGTTAACACCCAAGCGGAATCCGCAAAGTCCACTAATTGGGGCCAGCCGTCCGCTGCCATCCGTACCACGTCAGCAACAGAGAAAGCGGGGTCTGCTAAATTAACGGATATTAACGGACGGCAACCCCCATCCGCTATTAACGGATCTGGGTGGCCACCTCTATAGCCGAGCAGAACAGCAATCCCCCCACCCCACCGATGCCATCACCACCGGCATGGTGCCGGCGGCACAGGGGACTCACCTGAGGGTACCGACGCCATGGGGGCAATTGGCGGCAGGTGGCCCCGACGCAGCACTTCACATACCCCAGGGGCGTCACATCAGAATGTGATCATCACATGCCAACCAATCAAATGTACTGGGCTTGGGAGCACTTTGGGCGTACATTCTGCCTGTGTGACGGACAACAACGATTTGAAGGGGCACATGGATGTGCCACGGGGGCGACCAACGTGCACTACCGAATCCATCAAAGACCCAGGCAATCGCACTCCACGTCCGCCGTGCATACCCATTGCGCACTCAACCAAGCGTTTGGCCATCCGGTCCGGGAACGATACCCGCTCTGCGGCTGTTATCCATCACCTTTACCAAAGCACAGGCCTCTGGGATTGCCCGTCTTAAAGAATTTCAATGGAACGGCATTGGAATTTCTGTACTGGGGTTCAGCGCGTTTGATAGGTATGTGTTGCTCCGTAAACTTTGATAGATTTATATCGACCTCTGTGGTCAGGTCAGCAGTTCCGTTATGGGGGACCTATCCTCCGTAGACGGCGGCGCGGATTCCGTAACATGTGGTTCCATTCTGGAAGGTTGTGTGGATTTCTGTAGCCATCTATGCTGAGATCAGCATGGCCCCGCCCATTTCTGTAGGACGGTTTTTTTGTCTGTGGCCCACTCACGGACTCCGTTGACTGTACGGAATTTTAACGGAGCCAACCAAATTCTGTTGTGGACAGACAGAGGGGGCCACCTCTAATCCCAAAGCGTAGTACCTACTCAATCAAGGTAAGCCCTAGGCCCTATCAAGCAATATAGCCAAGTCATTGCATATTATATTTCCCCAACCGAGCAAGGGATCAAACTGGCTCTACTTTAACAATTCCCAAACAACTTTACCACCAAGTTTCTTCCTACACTAGCAATAGGTAATTTAAGATGAATTGCCACTCTGAGGAGCAGTCTCCCTATTGCAATCTCTGGAATACCAACTAATGATCAGGTCTAAACTTTCCTGCCTCCTATGCCTGGGAAGGACTATGTGGGGAATGGTTGGTAATCATCAGCCACGAAACTGCCTCACTGCCAAGCCCACCCCAAGGTGCCATCACTACCATATGTACTTGACTTTTGTTTTGCATCCTGGAAGTAGTAGGGTTGTCTGCATGATTGCTAAAAGGTCACTCCCCTATTGTTCTACTATCGAGGGTGCTAGCACCAAGAGCTCCCTTCTAGACCTCCATTGCAAGGGCTGTGTAAAGTGGCCTCCCATTTTTTTTTGGCTCTGGGGACTCTTTCCCTTCAGGGATGCTCTTCATCTTTGGGTCTACCGCAGGGATTCTTGGCCGCAGTTTTTCTTCTTGCACCTTGGAGGCCTTCTCCTACTAATGCACCTTTCTCTTCTCCACAATAGTGATCCTTGCTTTCAGTAGGTTGTAGCTCAGGTGGTTGACTTCATCCTGAGTGGACTTTTTCTCTTGCTCTAGGATGGCTCCCTTCTCCTTGGCCTTTGTCAAGGCCAACTCATGCTGACGAGTGGCTTGCTCGGCTTTGCACCATTCCTTGGCTTTCTCCTGCTCCAACTGAGCAATGCACTCAGTTGCATGATCACTCGCCCTGGACTGCACCTTCGCCGAGGCTGCAACCACCATTTGTTGCAGCACGTTAACCATGGCTAGTGACTGCAACAGTGCCACTAAATCCACCTCGCAAGTTGGTTATGTCCCCTTTAGGGGTGCCTTTTCCCTTTGTTGGGATGTGCTCAGCTGGGCTATAGGGACTTCCCCTATGTGCTTGTCTTGGCCTAGCTAGCTTCCGCCATCATCGCCACCTTGAGCCACCATGGCATAACTTTCACCCTCTTGCTCGCCCCTTTGAGCTGCTGCTGTGCCCGACTTGGCTGCATAACCAATCTTGGCCGCTTCATTGTTATCGGAGCCTTGCTCCATAACTGAGGTGGGCGTGAGGTTGTTGTTCGCTGCTCCGCATCTCTCATGCTGGGAAGTGCGGTCGAGCCACCGCACGGGTGGGGTCTTAAACCAAATGATACCAATTGTGGGGTAGGGGCGCCTACCCTCTTTATCTTGGACCAACCTTGCCAGGAATGCTCCATGTGCCTATGTTGTTTCCTGCGCATGCATGCAGGACATGTGCCAGGCACACTTGGAGAAAAGCGAGCAGGGTGGAAGCACTCATCGGCATGCAAAACGGAACAGGGCCGCCAACAATTCGCAAAAAAATGCGCCTGGGATGATTTTGGCCAAAACTGGGCGTCCCAAGAGCCACCGATCTGTCTCCGTCGGACACCTGGCCTCGCACGGACCCCGCTTAAGAGAAGCCCAGCTCGCTGTCGCCCTTAACCACGATCCCCACCCCTTTGTCCGATCCCCTCGGGCCCGGTCACCTTGTCCTACCCCACCCCACCCCACCCCCTCTTCTCAGCCCCGCAGGCGCAGCGCCCCCAACTCGCCAAGATGATGCCTCAACTGGACGACAAGCGGAGTGCGTGCCCTGCGACGATCAGCCGCGATCTCACCGGCCTGTTTCGCGCCAGCCTGCGCATCCCGAGGGTCCCCTTTCCTGCTCTTCGCGGTGCTGCGTTGTGCTCTCCTGCTCTTGCCCTGGAGCTTCTGCCACAACTGCACCCTATTCATTCAGTCGGCTCTCTTTGCTCCTCAGTTTTCCTTGGGTTGCTGCTGGTGGTATCTGATTGGGCTGGGGATGGCAACTGGAAGAGATGCCCCTGGTGTTTTGCAAACCTGTTGCGCACAAGGCCGCAGCAGTCAAGGTCACGCTTTTCCGCGTTGTGGAAAAGAGTCTCGCGAACGCTTGCTCAGGAGGGGTCCGCGCGGCATCCGTTGCATGATCTGTTCCTCTCTTGAAGTGTAGCGAATCTTGCCATTGCCCGATGCGCTGACCGCCCGGCCTGCCGCACCGCAGAGATCGGCATCGGCCTGACGGCCTTCGGCGTGCTGTTCACCTTCCTGGGCGTGCTCTTCTTCTTCGACCGCGGCTTCCTGGCGATGGGCAACGTGAGTGGGGGGCAGTGCCGATCGCTGATCGAGCCGCCGTGTTAGGTGTGTGTGGCCGCGCACAGGAGCTGCCCTCGTGTCCCCCCCTCTTCGGTGTGCCCAGAGGAGCTCCTCGAAAGACCCCAGCTCCCGATTAATGGCCACAGACCCCAACCCCCGTTTTATGGCTACAGACTGTGAATGGCAACCCGCGCCCCTTCCCTGCTATTCCACCAGACCTGCAAGGTGGACAACCCCAATGGGGAAGGTGGCTGCTCCTCCCAGCCCGAATGACAGCGGAGTAAAGACCTGCCCTGCTGCAACCTTTCCGCAGGCCAATCCACGGATGTGTATCAGCAAAGGGGCCCTGCAGTTCAGTATGGGCAGTGTTTCGACCTGCAATTGGGGTGCCTGGCCTGTTGCGCCCATCGTGCTGGGCATCTGCGCTGTTGGCTGATCCCCCTGTTGTCGGCAAGGACTTTTTCACGTCCTGACGCTGGTGACAACATCGAACACTCGTGTGTGCATGCAGGTGCAGAGCCTGTGACCTTTGTCTTCTCTTGGTCGTTGCTGCCAAAGCATTTCCTGTCTTGACTCAGTCCATCTGAGTGTCCCTATGAGAATGAATGGATATGTCCACAAACTGCAGCACGATACAGGAAGCACTATTAAAGCCGCAGTTCCCTTCTCAGTACAGATAATCATACAAGTTGCTGGCGGTCCACAAGGCCCTCGGAATGCTTGTCCAATTCGAGTACTTCCCACATCCTTACCCCCCACATCACTCTGTGTTGCATATCATTTCTGTTGAACCTGAGAATCCTCCACATCATTCTCCACAGTGCATGCAAGAGTTAAAGTTTGTTCAGCAGGGGGATGCCCATTGTGTGATGCACATGCCTTTGCGGTGGAAAGACAGTGTTCAATCTGAGTGTGTCGGTGTGTGCAGTTGCTGTTTGTTGCAGGACTGACATTGACGATTGGAACAGATGCAACGCTGCGCTTCTTCAGAAAAAACCTTCAGGTGCGGGGAATCTATTGAGTCTGGCATTGCAGACCGCATTGATTTCATGTGTCAGACGACAGCCAATGACAGATCCCTGAAGAAAGGTTGATCGTGATTCTGGCAGCAATTGAAGAAAGTGGATACCTGTGGCACCAAACAGCCAAATTGAAAATCTGCAAATATGTTCAATACATGGTGAGCATTGCCTTTGTGCCTGTCAGGCAAATTGGCAGTATCCTCCAAATGCATCGGGTGCCCCGATGGACTGCCAATGACCAGAAAAGACAAGAAGAACGTATAGCCAGAGAGCCAGAGTGGGAAAAGATACAGCAGCCCTTCTGCCAGAATAGTATGACCCCTGGGATGTTCCACTCGCACAGGCACTTGGGGTTGTCCTATATATGTTTTTCCTCCCACCAAAACTGGCTACCCAGGCCCTGGCCTTCATCCTTTTGCAAGCAAAATCCACTTCAATCGCATGACCTTGTCAGGCAAAATAGCACCCTTGCACTCTTCAGGCAATTTCACAGAAGCATGGATCGTTGTGACCCTGTTTCCTGTTCATACCTCCCAGCCCTAGTCGTTGCCGTCTGCGGCATCACAATGCCCAGAGTGAGGCTGTGCGGCAAATCATTGGACTCATCAAAATATCAAACAAGAGTTATGTGGCCTCTATGGGCAGATGCAATTGCTGACTAAAAATTTGATTGCATGCGTCACAATGCGACAGTGCGCTGTCGCATGCCTTCAAAGGTGATGACAGACAGAATTCCATCTGCAGCGCCAGTCTTGCCTTTGAACAGACTTGCATCGCAAATAAGAATCCCACTCCCATCATAGCAGAAGTGAAGTAGGTCTTGTGCTACCTAACAAGAAATCGCAGTGCAAACAAAAGTTGAACATATGTAACTGAATGCTGAGTCTCAATGACGGTAAGATTGGCAGTCTTTCGGCATAGAAAGATGATGCTGAATTTTAAAGAAAAATTTTGTGACTGTCCCTCACTGCTACCTCATTAGCTGGGGTGATGAATCTTAGCACGTGAAGCGTGTGTTATTTTGCGTTGGACGCGTTTATCAAACCTTTAGATTCACCGCCCCAGCGCCAGTTAGATGATGAGCATATAGACATGCGGGCCAATACGCACAAACATGTAGCTTATGTGGGTTGCTGTTTCAATCTACATTTTTGAAGTCTTACAGCGTTTCAGTTCCTCCGTCCCAGCCACAGTGTTCATAGCACCAATTGTGTCTGTAAAGAAAGCTCATTACCTGGCTAATATGCCCACCAGTGCAATGGTTGCTGCTGCACTTCAGACAGCAGCACCCAACATAACTAGCACTTTACACAGGTACTCTTGCACATGATTGTTTGTTCGCACAACAATTAATCGAAGTGGCTTCTGACTGCCTTTCATTGAAAATTTGCGCTTTGTTCAGGGATCTGCTTTTTTCCTTGGTGGCATCGCGGTGGTGGTTTATGGGTGGACGATGTTGGGGATGGGCCTGGAGTTATATGGCTTCTGGCAACTCTTCAGAGGCTTCATTCCTAATGTTCTCCTTTTCTTCAGGAAAATACCTGTCCTGGGCAAAATACTGGACCTGCCTGTGTTGAAGACGGTGAGGGTTCTGGGCCCCCAGAGTGCTTCTTTCATCAATATTGCACAGTGGCTGGAAGCCAAAATTCCTGTGTGCCGCTCACTTTGGCAGCATGTAGTGGGGAACCAGTATGTAGAGTTAAGCTTTCCTGCATTTGACACTTATTGGAGCAAGGTGGTTAGTTTGTGGGTTATCCCTTGTTAAGTGGGCAAAAGGACCACTAGGTGGGGCCCTGCACGTCAACACAACAGCCAAGGTTACTGAAGCGGTGCCTCAGCAACATAGGCCATAGAGCCTGTAGTGGTGTGAAGCACAAGATCATGTGTCCATCTCAAAACATTTTTGTCTTCCTGAGATGTAGAGCTCCAAAGGAGAGGAACCAGTGTGGACTTGACCATGATTGTGCTGACTGTTGCTGTGGGGAGACGTACAGGGAGGGTTCAACATGAAGCGGCTGTGTGCTCTGTTCCACGAGGGTAGATGTTGAATATGCCCATAGTTTGGAGTGTCACCACACAAGCACGCCACCAGTTCTTCAGTTTTATTGCTACATTGCAGATGTATGTGATACATGCGCACTGTGCCCATGCTATGTACATCAACTTGTTCATTGATTGTATTGATGTTTGTACTCCTGAACCTTGCACTCGGCTGTGATTCAGATTTTGAACAAAATCGCCCCAATGCAAACACTGCCAACTTGATGTCATGGAGGAGGTGTAAAGCCATGGCTGGCAGCCATGCCCTGTCATCAGCCTGTGCAAGCCATGATGCCCGGGAGAAAGGCACTGCTGCATCCCACACGTGAAGCGACTGATGTCATCGCCATGGCCATTAAGGGGACAGATCAAGCACCAAACAATCTCACAGGGGCAGAAGGGCAACCCTGGTGATCGCCAGCAGCATCTGTGGAGTTTCTCTGCAGTTGCGCTTTGACTGTTTGCACGGTGCTAGTCGCAATGGCCAGAGCACTGCTCAGCCATGGGTTGATTGGAAAGAACGTTCGTTGATCCTGGCTGCATTTTTAGGGTAGCTGCACTCCTGCAGTGGCCTTGTCATGGGAGGCTCATTGAATGGCTGCTGGACGCTCCAGTCCAATTTTGCCACTTTGCTTGTGGGCACGCATGGATCTAGCACAGGGCTGCCTGTGCTTCTGGCATGCCCCGCTGCAGTCTGGGCCATGCTGTATGGTCAATGCCGGGCTGATGATGCAGCTCTCACATGCGTTGTTAGGGTTTGGTAGTTGATACAGTCAAGCCAATAAAGTGCGGGCCTTCTGATGGGACTCGGTCGTTGGATTGGACCATGGAAACCTGAGCCCTCGAATCTCTGACTGGGATGTTTGCAGACCTGAAACTTGGCTGTGGGCATTGGGCCGGTGGATTATGTATCTTGAGAGTGCTGAGTGGGGGGCATTCTCCCAGGACTGCCAGGCAGTGACTGAGTTCGGAGGCAAGGGGTTCGTCGCTGCAAACGCACTTAAAGAATGATCGCACCGGGGGAGTTGTAAGGATATGGCGTCCAACGTTGAATGCGAGTGTTCAGTATGCAAGCGTGACCACTGGTGTGCCGAGGCAGTTGGGTCAGCATCGACCCAGTGCGCCCTTCCCTCCTCGCGCTCGCCATCGCCTGAGCAATGCAAAAGGAGCTCTCAATCGTAATTTGACGAATGCAGCGCATGAGCACTTTTGATGGTGTTTGCTTTTGATGTTGGCGGTCGTCTTTCCGGTTGTGTCACTTGTACTTGCGCTGGCGAGGGATTGCGGTGAATTCCGCCTAAGTCACGGTAGACTCTGGAGGACAGACATTGACAATGCGCACGCGTGTGCTCTGATGACGTGGGAAATGGGATTTTTTTGCCAAGCATTGTCAAGACAATGACTCAAATCACCAGAAAGCGCCCCATCAGGCCATTTAGGCCGCCAGGAACCAGCCACTTTCTGATGCTTTGAGCTCAGTATGTCTATGTTCCATGTACGTGTTGATTTTCATGTACCATGTGCACGGTCATGTCTTGCGTCTCCACTTGATGCCATCCAGTGGATAAAAGACACGCTGGTCAACGCGCCGTGCTTTCACGTTGACCGTAAGGATACATATACATGCCAACTCATGCCCAATCTTCCTCAGGATGAGTCAAGACTACCTTTCTGGTGGACAATTCATTGGTTAAGGAATTTCGGTACAACTGTAAGGTGACAGGAAAGGGGATCCAGACAAAAAAACAAAGACATTTAATCCAATTTAGATTTTGCGAATTGGTGACCGGCGTCTTACTAAGCAAGATACTACTGAAATAGCAGCTGAAATCGTCTCATTGGTGGAGCCCGAATATTGGCATTGGTTAGTTGTGGCAACCTTTCTTGTCACTGCCAACGTGATTTTGCTTCCCAGACATGTGCCGACTATTAGCTCGCAATGCTGCACAGAGTGGTGATTCTCTTCAACCTGTGTGTGCGGAATGGCACTAAGTCTTGCACAGGTAGATGAAATTTTCTGGTCTCGCACTACCGGTCAAATATTTCCCTTTTTGAATTTTAACCAGTGCCTGTCTTCTTTTGTTCTTTTCTTTTCTTAGCGGTGGTGGTGGGGTGGGGTGGGGTGGGGTGGGGGTAGGGGGCTGAGACACTGACAACTGTGAGGAGAAACGTGGTCAGCTTGCCACGTGTGTGATGGCTCTTTTTTGATACCTAAGATGATGCGTGTAATGCAAGAGTGCACAGCATAGAACTTTTTGTTGCTGTTTGTAGGGGAGTAACTCCCATATGAACAGCAAAAAATGTTCAAGCGAACTGTTCGCTTGAAGATTTCAGGGACGCGCGTGGACTTGTGCGGGGCTAGCTGTTCACCGCTCCCACACGGTGGGGTCGAAGCGGTTGCGAAATCTTGCAAAGCGATTTGTTTGAACTCCGTGTTGACGCGTTGGGGACTGGCGCCGGGGTGGGGTGGGAAGTAAGAAAGTTTTGCACAAACAGAGAAAGAAGCAGGCTATACAAAGGGCACTCCGTCCTAAACAAGTGTACGCAAGACTCTTTCCATGGGGGTTGGGGGGTGGACAGTAAAAGGGTGGCCACAGTGGCCGTGCTTTGTGGTGGCCCGCGCGTCGGCCACCTGCCCACGTTGACTAGTGTCGGTTGCTGCGGCTTGCCCTCCTACGATCTCGTTTTGTTTGTCGACTATCAGCTTAGGTCCTCGCGCTCACTTCGAATCGTGCAAAATTGAAGCAGTGTCGTCGTTATCGAGACTCGTCCATGTGAAGGGAATGAGGCGCCCATCAGCACCCCAATTAAAGTGTGCTGCAATTCAACCAGAAATTTCATTGCGTATTCCTTCAAAAATTGCGGCAGACGTTGGCGCGTGGTCTGCCAACGACGTTGCTCCGTGGCAGGCAACATCTGGACAAATGCTATATAACATTTGTCCCTCATATATATGAGAGTCAAATGATTCGCTTGAAAGAAACTTCTAAGGGAATTCTGCTTGTAAGACAACTAACCTGCATTAGTCTCAACTGTGAGAGAATTACTAATTCTCTTGCATGGTAATTAGCCTGGAAACTATTCACGACTGTTGTAAGGCCCATCTGCTGCGTTTGTCCTCTAAAGTCGCCAAAACATTTAATCATTCATTTTTACACAACAAGGCACAGAGGCAGTCGTCAGCTCCCCGTTTCGCCCGAACAAAGCAGTGCCTATCAAAAGCTCATCGAAATTTATTGCATAACGCCAACGAAGTCCAGAACTCCATCAATTCCTATTACTAAGAGGCGAGAAACACTTCAACTACATCTCTCCCGACACCGCCATTTAACAAATGCGCCTGCCGATCTGTCGCAGCTTGCCCGCTGGGACGGCACATTGACCAGCGTTGACCTCATGTGGGTCAGTGACTTTCAGCACCTGACCCGCGCCTCCTTCTCAGAAATGCTTCTGGGACATCCAACCACGGCGGTGCGTCGCCGCGTTGCGCAGCTTCCTGCGCCGAGGGTGCATCGCCTTTCTCGACACAAGGAGCTGCGCAGCACGCGGGCACAACGCAGATGCAACAATATGCTTTGTTGCGGGGGCGCGCGGCGTCAGCGGCTATTCAAGCCCGCCTTCATGAAATCCCTGTGGAGGAGGCTGAGATTGATCGGTATTGCGATATTGTGTCTCTGGCACGGCCAGTGATTACGGGCCATTGCATAATTTTTCTCAGACGACACGCTGTGCTCGTTTTGACATAGGATGCATGTGCAACATGAATGGAATGTAATGAAGCATTTCTCGTACCACATGAACACCTGCAAAATTTTCTTGTGATGTTGGACATATTTGAGCCTTGCAAGGTTGCCAATTGGATGCCAATTGGCCTCCTAATTCCTACAAGGACTATCTGAATTTTGGATATAAACTGATGGAACACTCCTTTGCATTACCATTGATGCAGTGCCGAATAACGCTGCAGTAAGGCCATTTCATCAGAGTTGACGCAACGCTGGTGTAGATAACACCACTGATCAATGAGGCACATGGGCCTTTGCTGAAGATTTGCTCGATATTTCATCAATGGCGCTGCAGCCGCCTTATTTTACCAGCCCGTATAGCTTGCTCCGGTGATCTATATGTGGCATATTTCCAATGAACTACTTTAGGTAACGTTGTGCGGAGGCGGCTTAACCGGTCGTCATGAGTCAGGTAATTGCCATGCATTTAGACTGCCAAGGCGGAAACTAAATCGTCAATTTGACGTAGAAGATATTCGTTGACACGTCGAGAAGCGCACATCAACATATCAATGCACACCAGTATAAAACGCATGCATGCGTGCTTTATGTGATTTCATCCCATGGAGAAAGAAGATGCTGACATAAAATCTCGTCCGTACATGTTTGGCGACGTTTGGAAGGAAACCGAATCGCCACGGTGAACAAAATCCGAACAGACAAGTTCCCCGCGACCCACGCCACAGCGCAAACACATTGATTGACAAATGCAAGCATCCGCCGGCAATCAAGCCAAGATAAGGCAAGCACGCTCACAGCATGCGTCAGCTTCCGCCTTCGCTCCGGGGCCCAGCACGCAACCGCCGAGTCAGCGGTCGGTTGGCAGGCCGCCGCGCCAAGTTGACCGCGTTGACCGCCCTGTGGGTCAGTTGCACTGGACGCCTCCCCCCCAACCCCCCACCCACCCCTTCCTTCCGCCTCCGGGCCAGAGCAGCCCAAGATGCGCACCCGCCATCAAGGGCGCATGTTCCCGGGCGGCCCCTGCCTGAGCTGCGGGGTCGCCCAGAGCAACCTGTGGCACAGGGGCCCCGGCAGCAAGTCCCGAGATCTCTGCGACAAGTGCCGAAAGGCTAGAAATGGGCTGAAAGGCGACGAACCTGAGGGCGGGGTGGGGTCGAGGGGCCAGAGGAGGGCGCGGGAAACAACTCTCGGCGAGGCGAACATGAGGGAATATCCGGGCATGGCCATGCTCTTCCAAGCGGCCATGGTCGAAGAGCCGCGGCTGATGGCGGCGCTGATGGGCCAGCAGGACGTCAAACAGGAGGAGGACCAGGGGTGAGGGGATGACGACTTCGCTTTGGGACTTTGCTCGCGCGCGGTTGCGCGTGAGGTTGTGTGTTGGGCGGCGAGTGCGCTCTGACATAGGGCGCGGACTGGTCAACAGCGGGGTAACGCCAACCTTCAGTCAATGCGCATACTGCGGCGACGCCTGTGGAAGAGCGGTTGTACGCGTGCGGGCTTTCATGCTCGCTGGTCCGGGGCGGTGGCCGCTGCCTGCGAAACCCCACTTTCGCAGACGGAATTCTAGCAATTGCGTTGTGCGCACAAGTTAAAAGAAAAATCTTGTGCTGCATGGGCTGTCGCTCGCATGTGTGTGATTGACGGCGCCATTTTGATGCGCAGGGAAGTTGAGATGGCTGAAGAGGAGCTCGCCCCCCTGGAGGGGCTCATCCGCGCGTCCGCGTCTTCGGGAGCCGTCCTGAAAGACGAGAGGACGTGGGTTGCACCGGTGAGGAAGGCTTAGCTAGCCACCCGAATAAGAGTACGGTGGGGTGGTGCTCATTTTGCTGCAGCAGTATGAATATCACATTGCACCGTATTTTGTCGATATTTCCACAACATCCCTCACCACGTAATGCTAAGTAAGAATCTGATGCCCCATTGGATCATTGCGAACCGTATTCAAATCATGTTAAGAATAAGCATTTTCGTAATATTTCAAATAACCGTTGCAAAATCGCCAAGGATATTTCAGAGTAACCATATTCAGAATATTTACGTGCCTTACTGGATTCTTTTGAAATGTGCCATTTATGATACATCATGTGTCATGCTGTTCGACAGTAATTCAATACGGCACCTGAATATTCTCAAAGCAGCATCATGTTGTTGTGCACCGTAATGGCGCAGTGTGTTTAAGTACCGCAATGAAGCAAGGATGATGTCATGCGTGCTTCACTGTAATGCTTAGACAAACCGAACAACAACAAAATTGCTGCAGCGTTTCCCCCTACACTCCGAGCTGATTATATCAAATAGCGCTCCATTTATTGTGTGTGATAAAGGTATAAAACTATGAGGGAGAAATTGGGAAATTGATGGTGGGGAGATAATTTAGGCTAGACTTTTCATATACTTTACCATTGCTTGCTCGCAAATTCACCATCCACCGGATCAAGCAGAAAATCGTGCTCAGCTTCGACCTCTTTCTGCACCTGACGCAGAGAACGAGGGAATCCAAGAAGCGGCACGTGAACTGGGATGAGCCGCTCGTGGAATACGACGACCAGCCAGCCCCGAAGAAAGGACGGACCGCGAAGAGGGGCACCAAGAGGGGGCGCGATGTTCCGAGCTCAAAGCTCGGGGCGCCCGATGGAGAGCCGACATCGAAGAAGGGCAAGACTGCCGCGGAAGGTGCCGGTACCAGTGGCGTCGGCCAGTCGGCCGCGGTCCCCCAGGCCAGCGAGGCTGCTCAGGAGGTGCCCAAGAAGAGGCGCTGGACCAAGCCCAAGGCCAAGAAGCGGCTGGTTCTCTGAACCGCTCTTGTGCGCTTCGCCTGAAGCGCCGACGAGCAGCCGTCGCCGCCCAGCAGCTCAGCGCCCCGGGCGGACAGTGAACGCAGGCAGTACAGGCAGTAAGGGTAGGGTGAAGGTAAGGCTTGCTGGAGAGGCGTCCCTACGCGTTTGATTCGCGCGGCAGGGAGCACCCATCCCAGTGGCGTGCACATTCGGACGGGGGCCGGATGGGCGACGTCGAAGAATAGATTTTGCTTTCCATTTTTGATCTATTGCTTGGCGCACTGGAATGAGTGCGTCAAGGAGGGCCCTGCCATCCCAGACGCCACACATGCGCCAGACACAGAAATGGCAACTTCCCACGCCCTGGCCGCGGAATCTTACTTGAGCAAGAGCTGCCCGCGGGAGGGAGCCACATGCCAGTGTGTACGGCGGCGGCGAGCCTCGCGAATTGTCGCAGGCATTCAGACTTGGGTGGAGGGAAACAGCTTTGCTGGTACAGAGGCAGGGCGAGCGACATCGAGGAGGGTTTCTGCGTTTCTGCTTGGCACACTGGGGCGAATGCGCCAAAGGGGCGTACTGCCATCCCAGATGCCGCACATGCGCCAGACACAGAAGTGGAAACGCCCCACACCCCACCCGCGGAATCTTACTTGAGCAAGAGCTGCCCGCGGGAGGGTGCCAAATGCCACTGTGCAGGGCGGCGATCGAATTATCGTAGGCATTCATATTGGATGGAAGGAAAAAGCATTGCTGGTGCAGAGGTAGGATGAACGATATCAAAGAAAATTCCTGCATGTTTGCTTGGCGCATTGGGGCGAGTGCGTCAATTGAAGATCCTGCCATTTGAGACGTCGTTTTTGCGCCAGACGTACTAGTGGCAACGCCCCACACCCTCCCCGCAAACTTTCATTCGACAAAAGCTGCCCCCGGGAAGGTGTCAAATGCCACTACGTAGGGCGGCGGCAAGCCGTGCGGCTGACGCAGGCAATCAGAGTTGAAAGGGAGAAAAGTTATTTGCTGGGACAGAGGCAGGATGAGCAACATCGAGGAGAATTGCTGTGTTTTTGCTTGCCGCATTGGGGTGAGTGCGTGAAGTGGAAGTCCTGCTGTTCAAGATGGCATATACGCACAAGAGACAGAAGTGGCAACGCCCCACACCGTATCCACGGAATCTTAGTTGGGCAAGAGCTGTCCGTGGGAGGGTGCCAACTGCCGCTGTGTACGGCGACGGCGAGCCTCGCGAATTGTCGCAGGCATTCAGTTGTACGAAGGAAAAATGCTTTGCTGGAGAGATGCTCTTATAAATTCAATTCCCGGCTTGGGATTCTCATTCTCAGCGGTGCACACATTCGAACGGAGGCAGGATGAATGAGGAGGATTTCTACATTTTGCTTGGCGCATTGGGGCGGGTGCGCCAGGAGAAGACCCTGCCATCCGAGATGCCTATTTCGCGCCAGACACACAAGTGGCAACGCTCCACACCCTACCCGCACAACTTCCTTCAACACAAGCCCCGACAAGAGGGTGTCAACTGCCGCTGTGTACGGCGCCGGTGAGCCTCGCGAATTGCCGCAGGTATTCAATTTGTACGAAGGGATAAGGATTTGCTGGAGAGGTGCTCCTATAAATTGAATTCGCCGGGCTGGGGATACTTACTCTCAGCGGTGCACACATTCGAACGGAGGCAGGATGAATCAAGAGGATTTCTTCATTTTGCTTGGCGCATTGGGGCGAGTGGGTCAAGAGAAGATCTTGCGACTGAGAAGCCGCTTCCGCGCTAGACACAAAAGCGGCAACGCCCCACACCCCACCCGCAAACTTCCCTCACAACAAGTCGCGGCGGGATGGTGTCAAATGTCACTGCGTACGGCAACGACAAGCCTCACGAACGAATACTTCAGATTTGCATCCTGAAGTTCCACAAGTATGCACCAGAGCTTCCGTCAGCCGGTGCACAAGTCAAGGCGCTGGCTGGCGGAAGGAAGGCACGGCCCTGCGACGGAGCTGCTTCAATGTTCCAAGTTTCTCTGGGGTCTACACAGGATGAGTGTTCCTTTCGCTCCCGGAAGATGTAGGGCTTTTGATATTGAGCGGAGCACGCCTGTCCGTGCAGAAACCTAGAATATTTGATTGATGATGGAGGGGCGATGTGGGCGAGATGCAAGGCTGGAAAGCTTTTGGGCTGAAGTGTGCAAGGGAAAGATGGGTGGCACCCGCTCTGAGGTTTGTGCCGAGGAGTTGAACGGGGGTGGAATGCATGGGTAGAAGATTGGGGTGGAGTGGATTTTTTGGGTTTTCAGTACAATCAAGTTCGAACAGGGACACAAAGATAGATGTTAATACAAGGTTTGCAAAACAGGGATGCAGCTTAAAGTAACAAGACCACCTCCATCTCAAAAGTTACGTCCGGTCTCCAATTTGAGAAGAAGGGATCCAAAACATGTGAGTCACAAAACCTGACTGAAACAACTTCGAGGCCCTATATCAGGAGATACCCATAGAACCCTCAGGCGTCCCAAATGGCGTTGCCGTTCTTGCAATATGTCAAGAGGAGGCGAAATGTGACTGATGCATTCCGCCGGGGCCTGAGCTCAGGCTTCGAGGCGGATACAGAACGTTTGCCTTGCCTTTCAAAGTGATGGAACGATATATCGCTCGGAGAGTGGTGTGCTTTGGTGGTTTGGTATGCATTTAAGATGCGGCTTGATCTCAAACAGAATTTTCAAGTGCGGTCGATGGTCAAGGACCAGGAGACACCTTGATCAGTGCAAGGCCATCTATCCTGCCGATTTGCTAAGTCCTGGAAGCGCGTGCCTCAACGCCTTCAACGTTTAAACGCCTCAGTTTGAGGCAAGCACGGCAATTTGTTGAAATGTACTTCCTCCGTCCGGAATTAATTGTCCTCTACGACTTTGGTGCCTTATTTCTCTATCATAAGTACTTCATTTCTCATTCAAATTTCTTGAAAAACTACGTCTATGTTTTGAGAGTATGCAGTCAAAATTTCAAGTCAATCTGTTGAGTATTGCGGATTTGGCAGCACTTTGCAGCAAAGGTCATCTAGCCAGAAACCCACCAGTTTTTCAACATCCGTGCTGGAATGGCCATTTTCCCTGTTTTGAGAAGCACGCCTTTGCGGCAGCGCTACAGAGCCGCCCGGGCAAAACTATCCATGTCATTTGGACAGAAGATCATGGAGGTGCTGTCAAAAGAAAAGGGCAACAGAAAATGTGTTTTGAAAGTCTTGATCGTGGAAGTCGCCGTGTCTTGCGGCTGCAATTCAAGTTCGATTGGCCAAATCAGAGATGCCCATCAGGTCCAAATTTCTGAACCACGACTTTTGGACCTCCAACTCCACTATGAGGGATACTGCAAGAGGCCCCCCAAATTCCTTGCAGACCTTTAGGAAGGTGGTGGACATCACCCCAATCAGCGGCGGACAATTAGGGGGCAATTAGGGGGCAATTAGGCAGTGACCCTCCTGGATAGGAATAGTGAATCGACCATTTTTTGGCACTTGAAGGGCTTGAGCTTGAGAAGACTAGCTAGATAGATAAAACTATGTCTCTCAAAGGGAAACGCACTTGTTGGGCAGCGATAGATTGTGGATTGCATGCAAGAATTGGCAGATCGTGGCAGTTTGTGACGTGTGGGCCAGGCTGCTCACAAAAACAACGATTCAAGCCTCAATCGAGGCAGATTGTCCAAACAAGTCTACTGCATAACCTTGGAACAATAGCTCGCACATAGCCCAAGCTTGAACCTTGTACCCTAGCCTTGTCCGCTTG
This sequence comes from Ostreobium quekettii, assembly GCA_905146915.1. NCBI lineage: Eukaryota > Viridiplantae > Chlorophyta > Ulvophyceae > Bryopsidales > Ostreobiaceae > Ostreobium > Ostreobium quekettii. Next base: position 14,571 of record CAJHUC010001396.1, on the reverse strand, counting down.
CTTTACGTATGCACGTCAAAGATCGACGATGGCCGAGATTTCAAGAATCGTCAAAATTGTGATAATGGCCTCCCACGATGGGGATCCAAACACGCTCGCGCGTGTTTGGCGAGCGCTATTCCACGTAAGGGACACCGCCCTTCACTCTAAAGACGACAACGACTTATCTTTAGCGCACCAAGGACGGGAGTGACCCAAAAACGTGCGGTTCTCTGGCAGATGCGGAGCAGTTCACGGCTGGATGGCCCAGATGCAACGCAGTTGCGACATGTTGGAAAAGTATATCCTCGAGCTGCCGCGATGGATGCCTCCCTACCAAACGCAAAAAACAACGTGGCCACACTGATTTTCAGGCACGGCAAAAGTTCATGAGTACGGAAGGTATGGGAGTTCAGCGCTTCGATGCGCGAAATCGCTGTGATTCGTCAGCGTCAGCGACGAGTTTGAGGGACTTGCGTCTGTTGTCGGCAAACCGTCGACGATCGTGTTCTGGTGCATTTGGATTTTCCAAATATATGCAAAGCGCAACATCCCGCTCACTGGGTGGCTTTCGCAAACTAGGCTGGTGGGGCAGGTGACATAAATGGCCTATCGCCATTTTGGGGGGCCGATCTTTGTACCGATTTAGATCTGCACCCCTGGTGACGTTTTGGATTGTTCCCGTCAACCGGGGTCCTTGGCGCCGAGTTGCCTATTACCTTGGTTTCCTTGCATATTCTGCCAAACTATGGCGCGGCGTTGTTGCAGAGGCGCTGCCAAACGCTGCGTTGCGACGTGCAAGGGCTTAATATACTCTGCAATGAAATCATCCAAATACGCCAAAATCCGAGGGGTCCCAGAACCGGCGATGCACGGACTGTACGCAAACGCGTTACTTCCTCCCTCGCAGCGTCTTGCACGTTCCCACCGCACACAGCACACCCAGATCGAATGGCGCTGGGGAGATGGCAACACCAGTGACCATAGCCATCCGCCATGTCGATGCCACTGTGTATACACAGTCACAATGCTGTAATAGTGATTGCTATAGTACGTATTATGACACTGCACACTCGTGCCACTGGTCTGTGAATCCGCGAAGTGCTTCGCTACCGCCTGAAGGATCTTCGGCGTTTCCAGTCGCTCCTCGCTTCATCCACAGCGAACCCCAACATCCCCATGTGTCGTTATGTGGAGGCAGCATGTCCGCGGGATCCAGGTCGCGAGTCGCGACCATTAATTCGCTGATCAAATGACATACCAATATGCCAGATTAGTGTGCTTGTTCGAAGACACATCACAAATAAGACTGTTCTGACTCAATCGTTGGAAACAACCATAATTGAGAATGCAATCGGGCAATAGTTAATTAAAAGGGGCCAGCAAAATGCGCTTTGTGATGCACAACTCAATGTAATTTGGAATCTATCCATGTAGCCTGGGTCTGCATGAAAAGGTACCCATGTTAGCAAATCATACGTAACAGTGCTAGTGCAACATCGCCGTGGCAAGGATAGCATTGTCATGATTTGTGCCGAGCAATGTATCCATCATATCTCTTAGAGGCGCGATGGATGTACGCGTCTAGGTAACAGGCCATCAGGTGGCCGAATACTAAATATTGCCAAAAGCTAGTTGCGCCATTATTGGTGAACGATCTTCATTCAACAGTATCCCTACCAAGTTCATTGCGACCATCAAATTGCATACAACGAACTTTTGCGTCTGAAAAGTGCATGCCTCGATGCGCATTATTTAATGTGCAGCCCACAGCACGACTTCCCAAACAATGAAATTCAGCCCTTTTGTAAGCGCTTCGTTGTAAGCATGGCATCGGAAAGCGTATCCTGTTGTCGACAGGATGTGCGCATTGGGGAACCTGCCTTGACCCAAACGGCGTTCATGCTTCCTCAGGCCTGCCCGTCCTACGCCATCTGGACCCGGCCCTGCACCCTCCGGACCCCGTCCTGCGCGCTCCGGACCCCGTCCTGCGCGCTCCGGACCCCGTCCTGCGCGCTCCGGACCCCGTCCTGGGGTCTCCAGACGGCGTCCTATCCCATCAGTCATTGCTGGCATCACCGCAGGACCGTCCAGGACCCTTCAAGTGCCCCCCAGGACCGTCCCGGTTATGGCCAAAATATGTCCGGGACCGTGCGCCCTGGACCCCGTCCCAGACGCAGTCCTGGACGCCAAGACCTAGTCCTGAAAATACCCTGTTCTACTAGTGAGGACATCTGGTGTGCACTTATTGTTGTGCCATGAAAGCGCAAGTTTCGACAGGTACAAGTACGACCAGCTAAATAGATGTTCTGTTTGAGCCACCCGTGGACGAGTGGAAATTTTCCACCTGGTGGCACACACTCGCTATCTTCCAAGATGCAGATATGCAATCTCATATCTTCACCAGAAACGGAACCTAGAAATATCCAAAATTCTCAAAACTCAATCCTAGGTCACCTAGGATGTCTCCGAAGGGCGAGCGACGGGTCCCCCGCGATTGGCCCTGGCACGATCACAGGCCCTTGCCGACGTTTTAGTCAACCTGGGCTGCTCCATCACCAGTACAAACGACATACTGGGGATGCCCTCTGTGATGCCATTTGGCAGTCAATGATGCCATCGCAGCTATTTTGCGCCATCACAGTCACTGTAGTAGCGGCACTTGCTGTCAAAATGGCATTGAATTGTCGTTGCAAAATGTTGCAAAATTGTGTTGTGCCATTGCATCTTCTTGCCGTCTGAGACGAGCGAAGCGTATTGTTACAGATTTGGGACCGCAAGGAGAGTCAACACACTTGAGAGTTCCATCACAAAGCACACCCAAAGGGACACGCAGGGAGCCAAACTCTTCACAAGCCCAGCCAGTCAAATACAAAGATCACTTCACGTTTTAGAAAACACCAGTGGAAAACGACATTATTGCGATCCCAGCTGCGATGCCATTTGACATTAATTGATGCCATCGCAGCTACCAGTCTGCCATCGCAATCGCTGTAAAAGCGTCGCTTAGCGTCAAATGGCATCACAGCTGGCATCGCAAAACTGTGGTTTCCACTTGTGAAAGGTGAACAGATTGCGGCCAAGCTCTACTGATCCTGTCAATGTCAATAAGGGTAGATTCTAACCACCCCAGTTGCCACGGTCAGCACGCCATTCTCGTTGAATTAAATGACAGAGGCGTCACCAGCCTGAGACAAGAGTAGTGCCTCAGCTGCGTCAAATTAAATGTACACCCAACACCATCTCCACACCCCGCTCCCCCCCCACCACCACCAACAAAAAGAAGAAAAAAAAAACAGCTGCGGTGCATCGCAGGGTGAAAAGAACCTCCAGACTGTTGCCTTCAATTTCTGGCACAACAGAACACCCGCGCTCACTGCGGATTGCACCGGGCAGGGAAGGCGTCCGTCGCGCCACCGCTGCATGGCGCCAGCCCCCGGCGCGAGAGCACGGGTGCCGCCTCCGGCCCGATAGCACTCAGCTAATCGGCGCTGATCTTCGCTGATCATGGTTCCGGGCTTCGACGACGACGACGACGGCATCGACTGGGAGGACGCCATTGATGGCCTGAAGGTGGCCGAGGCGCGATTCACGCAGAGGGAGGCGGCCTCGCAGGTGCGGGTGGCGGGCGTTTGCTTGGAAATTTGGGAAAGGGCTCGAAAACTAAGAAGAAAGAAGAAGAAAAAGAAACAGAGGATTCGAAACGTGGTGAAGGGGGAAGTCTGCGAGTGAGTGGGTGTGTGTGGTCGTCGTTGTATTTGTGGGTCGGCGGGAGAGAGGCGAATTGAATTGCCACGGGCAGTGCGCCGCGGTGGTTGAAGGGCCGGGGGTTGCGAGGATGGGCCGCTGTGCGTGAGAACGGGATGGGGCAAGATTTGTTGCAAAGAGAGAAGGAAACAGGTCATACAAAGGGCAAACCCTCCTAAGCAAGTGTATACGAGACTCTTTTCCATGCTGTGAATCGATGGCATAGAGTCTCCGAATCAATATGATGAGTGCACAACGCAAACGAACGGGAACAGCGGGGTGGGGGGTCATGGCCCCACACGCGAACTTGGCGCAGTTACGCGGACGCGCCGTTCGAAAGTGAATCTGCGCCGGAGGGGTGGGACGGGGTGTGTGGGTGCCTCCACGGCGCAGTTGGACTCCCAAGGGCTGAAGTCATTGATTCAATATTGCCTTCACGGGACAAAACGGGGCCCTTGCCCTTTGCAGGGTACGACGGGCAGACGTCCGTTGGAACGGTTCGCCTCCCATTCCCTCCGGATCCCTTGCGACGAAAACACCCGCTGCTTGGGCGACTTTGGCTTCAGGAAATTCGCAATTCGGTACTCTTGTAGTACTCTTGTTTCAGGGAGAGCTGGTCTTGTTACAGATGTCCAAAGACGACAATACACGCCCCATGCATATTGTGGACGATGACAATCACGATGCCACGCACCAGAGTCCGCGAATCCACTTGTCCCTCGTGCATCCAGCCTGTCGATGGGCCCATTCGACCCCTGAAACCGTGCTGTGTTGCACAGGGCCCCCCTTCACAAGTGTCTCCCAAACCCGCCCAGAACTGCACCAGCGTCCGACATCTGTTTACCAAGTCCAGACTGCAGGGTCCCAGCGTCGCAACAAGGCCCCCACGGCCAAGCAAGGCATCGACACCGGGCCCATCCAACTCCTCATATCGCCCAATCGCCTTACCAACTTTGTGTCCCGATCAGCATCAAAGCCACACCACAGGTGGGCTCCCCCAATTGCGTGTTCGGTTGTTGTTGTGCACAGTGTTCTGTGCCACATGCTGTTCGTGCTGTGCAAGGAGACTCCAATGCCATTTCTGGAGAGCAGCAAGTAACTTGAGAAGGCTTGCTGGGATGTGTGTGCCTTTTGTATGACAATTTCTCCATCCATCTGACAAATATGTTCGCAAACACGTGACAGGATTCCTACAAGGTGGCTCTGTCCTGGAGGACAGCTCCCACGTTGGCGGATCCACTAACTTAAACACTCTCAGAGCCTCTTCAAGCAAGGGCACAAGTTCGTCCGGCCGGCCTTGGCCTGGCCAGCAGGGGCCTGGAGTGAGCTCCTCTTCAACACCCAACCAGGTGAGGTGGAGTCAGAATGGCAGCAACCAAGGTGGGCCCCATCGGCAACTTCCCAGGTCCTTTGAGGCATGCCAACTGACAGCTGCACCACAGGCCGCAGCTTCCCACATTCTGCTGGGAAAGTGTGCCAGCAGAGCCTCCTCAGGCAGAGATGCATGCTCTTCAGGACAGCGCTGGGACCAGGGTCCTGTAGGCAGCTGCGCTTCGCCACCCAACCAGGCGACGTGGAATCAGGGTGGCAGTGACCCAGGAGGCGCCCGTCGGACACTTCCCAGGTCTTTGGGGGGATGCCAAGTGGCGGCTGCACCACAGACCGCAGCTTCCAACAGACAGTCTGGACAGTGCGCCAACAGTGGCCCTGTCAAGGTGCTGCCACTGACTGCATCCCAATTGGTCGTCTGTTTCCCCATCAGTGCATGCATGACCCTCAAAGTTCATATCACTTTTGCTCTGATTCCAAATTTTGTATCTCGTTTTAGAGAGCCAGGCCTTTTGCCACCAAGCAAGAAATCCCAGGAGAGGCAAAGCCCCCAAAAGGTGTTCATACCCAAATGAGTGCTCACAAAGTTCATTGTTTTGCCCTTTGTTGAGGTCTTCAGCTCTCTCTGTTTCTCAGCATTGCTGCCAGTGGGGTTCAAGTGAAATGCCGCTACCAGTGTTATCCAGTTTCACATGCCACTGTGGTCTGTGGGGTCCTGTGTAGTTGGTATGCTGTGATTGACTTGGAGGTTAGCTTGTGCTTTAGGTGAGCGCTGTGATGCCCTTGTAGACCACTACCGAGCGGATGCCATGTGATTGTCTGAGTACAGCAGAGACACGTGACATGAACGGAGTCTCATGTTTTGGTTTGACGCTGCCTGGAAGGCTGCGCCTTTCAGTGCACCTTTTTTGTAGACTTCGTTGATGGAATGATGACCAACATGCCCCAGCTGGTGCAGGGGCCATGCATTGTAGCTGCTTTGATTTGTATTTGGTGCATTGTGTTGCCATTTGTTCACAGTTTTTGTGTTGTCATTAAGCATATGAATTCAAAGGAATTGGCTTGGTGATTTGCTCTTATGAGCCTCCTGCCGAAATGGTTGTCTTTATGCATGGACGATGAATCACCATCAGTTGTGCGGCTGTTTGCGTTCGACACATTCTATGTCTCATTCTGCGGGATGTCAAGGATAGACCTTGCCTGGCTCATTCCTTTCTGTTACAAAGCACATTTTTCTTGACTTGCTTTTGTGTGTGATGCTCAACAAGGTAGCAGCACGGCCGCCGCAGCCTTGCCTTCTGTACAGTGCCTGGATGAAACTGGAGGGCCGTGGCCAATTGTGCGTCAAATTCAGCGGTTACCATGAGCAGCTGGCAGCAGCATGCATGGCCATCCCTGGTGCCCGTCCTGATGCATGGAAGGTGGAGTTCCGGTTTCCTGTGGAGCAGTACAGCACAGCGATGACTCAGCTGGGGGAGATCAAAGGAGTACAGCTCAAGGTGCGAAATTCTCTTTATTCTGATCATCTAGTTCAGCACCCATCCCAGGTCTCTTTGATACAGCCAACAAAGCACTCAACAAGGAACAATGCATGCTGAGCAACTGTCAAATTCCCGCAGTGTTCCCAAGCTGTTCTTTCCATGGGCATGTGAAGAGACATTGTGGAGGCAATTTCCAGCAGTGTGCTCTCTTGTCATCAGTATATAGTGTTGCTACAATGCAAAGGAACAATGGCAAGGGAGCATGTGTTGTCATTGTGTTGGCGTTTGGCATCAGCAGCCTGCAAATCAAATCTCTGCATATTTTTACCAGAGTGTCACCACACAGCTGTGGCCAACAGACACAATTTTTGGTGGAACACTGTGCATTTTTGTTGCCATCTTTTTTGGGAATTTATGTGTATGAAATGGTCCTTCTCGATCGTGTGTCCCTGTGTGGAAAAGGTCTTCTATTTGCAGTATTCTCAGTGTGCAAGACATCCCTCCTATTGTAGTTGAAATCAAGGTTCTCAACTCTTCTTTTGCTGCATGTCCCACTGCTGCTACCCAGTCAACACAGTGCAACTCACAGCATTCCAATATGTTGCCCATCAGCAACACCAACCTTACTGCGAGTGCAGCTGAAAACAAAGGCTTTTATGGGCAGTTGGGGCAGATGCACAAGCTAAGTGTGTCACACTTCCATCCTCTTGCTGGCACGCGAGCGTGCCTAATGCATATGTGGACAAAGGCAATGAAGGAAGCCACCAAGTACAAGCACCAACAGTATAACCAACAACATATATAACCAACAGTATAACCACCAACAGTATAAGCTTCCCTCAACGCTGGGCTTTTCATTTCTCCTCTACTCAGTAGCAGATGTATTGGTCGGTTTCTTTTCTTTCTGCCATCGTTGTCGTGTTTGTCCAAATGGGTGCAGTGTCTGTCCTGCCTTGTTAACAACTGTAGCTGTTGATATTTCACTTGCAAGCCCCATTGCTCTGAGAGTATCCTTTCCAACACTGTTACACTGTGGCAAGCACATGAGCCCAATTCAGACGCTTGAATGCGATGCACGATTTTGGAATAAAGGAAGAAAAACTCAGAATGGGCCGTGCAAATGCCGACATTGCACAAGTGCCATTCTGTGTTGGTTTCCAATCACGATAACCCATTACAAGACAGCCCTCACAACACAAGCAGCATCAAATTTCCCAGTACTGTGCCTGCTGCGTCCAGAGCATCGCTCTTGACCAAATGTGCAACACCAGGTGCATGGGCTGGAGGAGCTCCCCAGGCGTATATTGGAGGTGGCAGCAAAGGCACAGGATGAGTCCCATCACTATGACTCGCTGCCAGAGCACTTCGAATCCCAGCTGTTGGGCTTTCAGCGGACGGGAGTGAAGTTCGCACTGAAGCATGGCGGCCGGGTCTTGATTGGTGAGTCCTTCTGTTCGTGACCTTTTCTTGTGCCCATGGTAGAACCATTGGCGATTAATTGTGTCGGATGACAGATTGAAAATCAAACAGTAGTTGAATGTGTCAGTGTGCTTTGACAACAGCACATCATCAAAAACTGCCCTTGGTGTTTAGAACGTGACAGCAGGAGTTTGATGCTTTTTACAATACAAATTATTGGAAAAGCTCTGACAAGTTTATGTTGGCAAGTTTGAGGGGCTGGACAAGTCCATGCACAGTTTGTTGTGTTTGATGTGTTAATGAGTCAGTGATGCAACACACCCCTTGTCTATATGTTGCTGCTTGTGAAATGCAGGGAATATTCAGTTGAGCTCCGATTATCCATTATTGTAGCAGATTAGTATGTGCTTACACTCTGTAGTTACAGAAAAGCACTGCTGTTGTTATCAGATCAAGTTCAGATTACATTGGCAAACACGGTGAGGCGTTTCCCAAACACCTTCAATGCAGTGGCTGTCCCATGTCCATCCATGCTCTTTCCTTCCAGACTACTGGTCCACTCCCTCGCTCAGAAGCTGCAGAAATTCCCCCAAGCAAACAAACTCAGAAGCAGCCCAATGCCTGCAGGCGATGAGATGGGCCTGGGCAAGACAATACAGGCACTGGCGGTGGCCAGGGCCTTTGAGGACGAGTGGCCTGTGCTGGTGGTGTGTCCCTCCTCCCTGCGCGAGCAGTGGGCAGACGCCATCTGCCGCTGGCTCAAGGTGCCTGCGGATGGTGTGGTGGTGGGGTACAAGCAGGCCGATGCCGAGCGGCAACTCCGAGGGGCCTCCAGACGGAACCTGCAGTTTGCTGTGGTGTCATACGAACTGGTGACCAGGGTGCAGGAGCTGCTGCTGGCAGTGGGGTTTGGTGTGGTGGTGCTGGACGAGGCACACATGATCAAGAGCCCAAAGGTGGGGCAGGGGCAAAAGACTGCCTGCTGCAGTGAGGCAATGGGGCAGTGGCACAAAGCAGTCCTAAAAGTTGTAGTGGAGATGTGTGCCAATTGTGAGCATGTGGTGAGCACAGATGTTGGCACGTGCACCTGCATTGTGTACTTGCTGTGTGCACGTATGGACATTGCAAAGTGACAAAATGTGCAAAGTGGAGATGCAGCAGCAAAGCACTGGCTGAGATTGGCAGTGTGGCAAAAGACTGAGAGCTTGCAGAGTAGTGTGCTGATGGCTAGGAGGCCATTTGCAGCTGCCCGGCATCCCCAAGTGGTTCAAATGCTATGAACTATCACACGGTGGTGATACAGTCGCTCCCAGTTTATCCGTTGATGAGCTGGTTGATGTCCCCAGGCTGCCCGCACAAAGGCCTGCATACCCATAGTGCAGAAGACCAAGCGGGCAGTGCTGCTGTCCGGGACGCCCGCCCTGTCAAGACCCTTTGAGCTTTTTGAGCAGTTGCGCTGCCTGCTTCCTGGCGCCAAGCTCAAGCAGCTGGAGTATGCCGAGCGATATTGCATGGGTGGGACCACGCCTGGGTTTGCATTTGTTTGGAAGTTGAGAGTTTTCAATGCGACTTTCTGTCGTTTGGGAGTGCTTGCTGTGTGGCTGACTGTGTGAAGCGCTGCACGGCCAAGACAGGTTGCTGGACTTCAGATCCCTTGATTCGTTAGGCCGGTTTCTGCTTGAGCTGTTCACAGTTGTGTAGCCTTCCTCACTTGTGCATATTTTTTAACGTACTTGCCAACCTTTAGTCTTTGCCACATGGAAAGGAGCCTCAAAACACCTTGTTCAAGAGGCAGGTGTTTTTGTGCGTATCTCGTATCCAATAATGTCCAAAATGTGCTTCGTCTTCATTGTGAGAAAAAGGGCATCCGGTGTGCGCAGGACAGCTGCACATGACAGGCACAATAAGAGAAATTGAAACTGAGTTGACACAGTTGCATGATGCACTGAACTGGAGTGGCAATCTTCAAGTGACACACGACCACAATCACCAAGAACTGCATACTTGATGGGGCAGGCATGGAATCACCTTGCGCCGAATGGTGCCAAGAAGGATCAAAGGCAGTGACTTGATGTGTTGCGATGCAAGCTACCATAACAGCCTCTGCACACTCCAATTTTGCAGGTGACAGGTTTTCCAAATACAAGGGCTCCAAGAATGAGGAGGAGCTAAATGCTGTGCTGATGGCAAGTGTAATGATCCGCCGACGAAAACAAGATGTCCTTTCTGAACTCCCAGCCAAGACACGCCAGCAGGTGAGCAAGCAGCTGCTGTTGTTTTCCACAATCCATATTTTTGCATCCCCAGTGAAAGGTTCATCAAAATAGCTGCTTGTCAACGACATGGTATGGGTATCAGCTTCCATTTCACCCAGTCAAAGCAGTGCCATTCAATGGTGCATGAAAATCAAGATTTTACAGTGTGAGTCAGCCAGAACACAATTGACCTGGAACGTATTTTAGATTTTTCCAAAAGATGTGCAACATCGGTGATAGTAGCAATAAGGCAGTGCCTCAGCCAGGTGCAGGATATCCAAGCCCAATCCAGGAGCTACTCACTTCCACAAGCAATAGGCGCAGGTCTCTTGCTGGTTCATAAGACAGTTGTTGTTGCTGTTCCTGCTTTTGTTTTAAAAGAAACACCACAATCAGGAGTTAGGGTTCCACTCAACGTCCTAGCTAAAGCATTATGTGCCTGGTACCATCTCAGGAAAGGCAAGGTGATGTAGAGCCAAAAAGAAAATGAATGGACAACCTCGCAGAAGGGAATTCAGCACAAAAGGGTTGGGATGGGCAGATCAGAGGTCACAGGAGATCGCAATAGCTCCTTTGCCCTGGTGATCAGCATCGAAAGAATTTACCTGATAGCCAACTTTGTCCATTCACAAGTTGGTGTTGTTCATGTTGTCCACACGTATGTCCAACGATCTTCAGTATGCATTGTCCCTCTCATTAAGTCTTCTCTGTGTTCACACCCAAGCACACCATTCCCCCTGAATGGGGCCATCGCTGTCCACATGCAACAGCTCTTTGCGCTACAAGCTTCCCATTGTGGTGAATGGATGGGCCTCTGCTGTGTTGCATATTTTCGCGTTTCAACCTGAATGTTCTGCACATTTCACAATTCTCACATTAAGCAGATTCTTCTGTGGACATTATGCGGACTATAGAGCTGCAACTTTCAGATGTGCTTTTCTGGGGTGTGTGTGTGTTTTTGCTTATTTGGGCTTTTGAATTTGCCGGCAGATCTACCTGTCCCTCACTGAGGAGGAGAAGGGTTCTCTGGTGGCCATGAACAAGAAGCGGGATGCCGTGACAGATATGATTCGGCGGCTGGTGCAGCAGGGCACGCCAGAGTCGGAGCTCAAGGCGGAGAACAACCAGGCGCTTAATGAATACTACACTGAGACAGCAAAACTCAAGGTGACTGAGAACCACTCCAAACCCTTGTCATGGTGCATAGACTGCATCCAACAATTGCCTCGACGCTTTGTGCAAAATCAGCAGCCCGAGAAAGTCAAGGCCACCCTTTTTGCTGCACGTTTGCCTGGATTCATGTTCAGATACACCAAAATGTATCCAATTTCAAATCCAATTTTAAACAAAGAATCTGCTAAAGGAGTCTTTGCCTGTGCTGAGCCACATTCTTGAAAGGACATTTAAACATAAAACTCTACGCGCTTGTTTTCCAGGTCAGGGCCGTGCAGGCCTACGTGAACGACCTCCTGGAGGCAGACGACAAGTTCCTAATCTTCGCCCACCACAAGGACCTGATCAACGGCATCGAGAAGGCTCTCAACCGCAGAAAGGCATCGTACATTCGCATAGATGGCGAGACGCCGCCACACAAGCGAGACGAACTGAAGAACAGGTTTCAGGTGAGAAAGGCAATGTTTGACCTTGGGCTTGAGATATGGAGCCGAATGGAAACAGTGAAATTCCCATTTGCAAAATCTGTCTAAGTCTAATTGCAACAGATTCGAAAGACTAGATCATACTAAGCTCAAAGTAAAATAATTGAAAGTGAATCGTGACGGTTTGTATTTGTCACACATGGTGAAATTGTGCATTGATCTACTGTATGTTTGCCATTGAATTCTGTGCGACATGTCTGTTTTGCGGCGGCGAAGTCTGTCCACAGCAAGTGACAGCCATCCCTGGCCACGATTTCCGGTGAATGCAGTCCCATGCCTGATGCGCTGCGCGCCCTGCACCAGGTAAAAGTGCAACAAACACTCTGGACTTGCTGCAGACGGGGCATATGGCCTTTAAAGTCGAAACATGTCTTTAAAAAAATCCCAATTCAATGCAAGGCTCTTTCTCCTTGCCCCAGGAGGACTCAAGCGTTCGGGCCGCCGTGCTGGCCATTCGGGCCGCCGGCGTGGGCCTCAACTTCTCCTCCGCCAGCTTAGTCATCTTCGCGGAGCTGACGTGGGTCCCAGGGGAGGTGGTGCAGTGCGAGGACAGGGCGCACCGAATCGGCCAGGCCAGCGCCGTGACCGTCCAGTTTCTGTTAGTGAAGAATTCGATCGACGACATCATATGGCAGGTAACACTACCAAGAAATAGATAGTATTACAGCCTGCACCAAATCGGTGACTGCTTGCACCAAATCACGTGCACACTATGTCCTAACCTCAGTTTTACGGTCAGGTTAGTTTTAGGGTGAAGTATCAGGGTTAGGGTTACGATAGGCTTAGGGTTCGATTTTAGGGCTTAGGTTTTAGATTGGGTTAGTTTTGGAGGGATTTGGTGCGAGCAGTCACCGATTTAGTGCAGAAAGTCACCGATTTGGTGGTGCAGCCAGTAACTGTATGCCGCCAAGAAGCGCGATGTTTGCGATGCCAAGTGTGATGCAGTTTCGACGCTGAATGGTGCTGACGAGGGCAGGCGAGTTCGAGGGATGGCGACCCCGAACTGGGGATCGTGGGCTCGAGTCCATGGCAATGGTTTACAGCCAAGCAAAGGGACAACAGGAACTCTGCCCCTTATATCCAGTTCGTTCATCAATGTCCATAATGCAAGTCCTAATGCCTCGCCACCTCTTCATGCGTCCAGCTGTTAATAATACTCAATCAGTTCTATTTGCAACGGTGCCATCGCGGTGACTGTGATGGCGTGAAGTTGGCTGCGGTGGCATCAGTGAGTGTCAATGGCATCGCAAAAATGCCGCTTTCTGCTGGTGTAAGGCCCCGTCGCCCCCGTCGCCATTGCCAGCCAAGAATGCAATAGCGGCGGAAGGCACGCGGGACCAGCAGAGAGACCGCTTGCACCATTGTACGCATGCTATTGAACCAATAATTAGATTACGAACGCCCTTGTACTCAAAATTGGTGCTGCGCCAACATGGCGAGAGGTGACCTATCTAGTAGTTGGTGGTTGTTATTCACCAATAGAAACAATTTTTAAGCAGAAAAATAGAACTAAAACAGTAAATATATGTAAGAATATTTTTGGTTTCTATTGGGTTTTCACGCATTGTGTTCTGCTGTCAAACCCTGCGCCTGTCGTGCCTTGGAGTGACGTGTTCAGTGACGCCTGGGGTTCATCGCGTTTCCCCAGACCCTGTCGACCAAGCTCAACAGCGTGGGCCACGTGCTGGACGGGCAGCACCAGTCCCTGCGTGTGCAGTCGCGCACCAACCTCGAGAACCCCGGCCAGGCCAACCTCACGGAATACCTGCGGCACAGCTCCAAGGAGCCGCGGCCCGGCAGCTCCCCGGCCAAGCCTGGGCCCCAGGGCCCGCTGGCCGAGGGGGCACGCCGGGGGGGGCCGTGGTCGGGGGGGCAGGAGGGGAGGAAGCGAGGCAGGGACGGCAAGGACATCCTTGCGTACTTTGGCAAAGCGGAGGGGGAGGCTGGCGGCGATGTGAAGAGCCGCAAGGTGCCGGTGGGTGCTGGCTGTGGGGAGGACGGTGACGCGGATGCGTTTCTGTGAGCTCTGTGCGAGTGGCAGTTTCTGCGCAAGATCCGAATCTTGGAAGTGGAAGTCGCGAATTTGGGAAATGCGGCACCTGCAAGAAATGGTGATGGCGCGGGGTTTGTGGGCGGGACCCTGTGGGGTGCTGCTCGGCTTGATGTGCTGCACGAATTGGTTCGACATGGTTTGGGACTGGCTTGGCTGGGGTAGTTTTGCCTTGCAGGCAGGGAATCGGAAATGGCAAAATGGATTGCTGGGGCCAGCAGGCTGCTTGGAGGGGGGGACTCCTCCCAGGCAGGTGCACCATTTGTAGATTAGGATTCTCCAAAAGCTTCATTTCCATATTTACACATTTTTGTAAAATGCACGGGAAATCCACACTGCAAAGGCCACACAGGCCCACCTGCTCCCTGAAAGCCACTGTGAAACCTCCAATTCAGGAAAGCCCAAAGGCTCAAACCTCTTCATCGCTGCACTCACAAGATGCACTGCAGGACTCGTGTGCGCGAGTCAACATCCGTTCCTTGCCACCTGCGCATCGCTCAAATCACCATTAATCGAATGCCAGAACGTGGCAATGATGACAAACTGGCAGTGCAACTGGCAGGTGATGTCGGGACCTGTGCATCCCTGGTGTTGGGGTGAGGCCCTCAGTCACCCTTCTCGCCCGAGGGCCTCCCCTCTGTTTCCTCTGACAC
>CAJHUC010001395.1:79659-100090 GCA_905146915.1 Ostreobium quekettii | reverse complement strand
CCGATCGGCTTCAGTCCTTGAACGATCTGGTTCACAGTGCCCTGGCCTGTGCCTAGGCGGCGGGGCGGGAGCCGTAGCCGCCGCGGTGGGTCGATCGGCTGTGCGTGGTCCCGGTGGTAGTCCAGTGGGGGCCTTCCTTTGTCGGCGATGGAACTGGCTGTCGTCCGCCGGCGCTGCCACCGAGGGAGCAGCGCCATATTGATTGGCTCGTGTGGTTGTTGGTACAGGTGCCCGGTTTGGTCGCGATGTGGCCGGATGGACGGGCCCCCCCAGGGAAGACGGACCAGGATGGCCATTCCTCGTAGCGGCGCGGCCCACTTCTGGATCCCCTTCACCCCCCAAGCAGGGCTGCACCACCTGGAGGGGGGCTGGCCCGGACAAAGGAGCTGAAGGCTGCGAGGCGCCGGGCATTGAAAAGGCCGCCCTTGGGGATGGATGCCCAGTCGGGCGATGCGGTAGGGGAGGAGGCGGTAGGCCCGGAGGGCTGGCAAGAAGCGGTTCAGACGGAGGAGAAGCAGCTGCTGCCGGCTGCTCAGCTTGCCCAGGGGATGTTGGAACCCTCCCAGCCCCGTGTGGGGGGGGCATGCCCCCCCTAATCCCTCCGCCCGCGTCACCAGGGGCCGGGGGCGCCCAATGGCGCGCGGGCGGGGGGCCACCCCGCTACGCGGAGGAGGGGGGGGGGGCGGCAGCCCCTGAACCGCTGGCGGGGGGGTGCTCGTCAGTGGGCGGGGTGCGGGAGCGAAGGATGGGGCAATCGGCGATCAGGTGGCCAGGCTTCTTGCAGTAGTAGCAGGGTAGGGTAGTAGGGCCAGAAGAGGAGGTAGATTGCTTGGTGGCAATCGCGAAGAGCTTGCGGACATCGGGGCAGGCGTTGGCGGAGTGGGTCGTGGCTTGGCACCAAACGCACCAGGTCCCGCCAGGAAGGCTCGGAGGGGTAGGCCCGGGAAGTGGAGCTGGGTCCGGCGAATGGATGAAGACTCGGATAGCTGTCATGGCCATCTGGGTGTCGCCTGGGCGCTGCAGGGCCATCACCTCATGTAGATACTTTTGGACGGTGTGAGGTGAACGGAGCTTGTTGAGTAGGGGCTTGTAGATATCGTAGAACTGTTCATGTAAGTTCGCCTTCTTGTGATGAAGGCGGTTCGCTGCCTGAAAGTGTCCGGCAGCCTCGGCTGCCTGAATCGCCTGGTCGCAGTCACGGACCCGGGCCGCATAACGCTCCTCCACCACAAGCTCCGACGGAGTGGAGGTGAGTTTGGTGCCGCCCACCAATTCCGCCAGCCCTTTGAGAGCGCACGACACGGGGTCCGGAGGCCCCGCTACTGGATCCCCAAACAAGCCCTGGGCGTTGTCCCGTACCCAGTCGCCTGGCGGCAAGGGGGTGGCCCCTACGAAAGGGGGCAGCGCGTCTGTCCCGGCCGAAGGGCCCGAAGGTGGGAGGCCGGAGGGGCCCGGCCGCGGCCCCGTGGGAGCGCCGAATCCCATGCCAAAGCGATCACCCTGGCTTGGATCGGAGGCCAAGCGCTGATGGGGGAGCTGATGGGGCCCAGGGAGTTGCGGGTTGCCACCGTGCCTGGCGATCGGCCCGGGAGGCTGCTCGTCCATCTGATGGGGCAGACCGGTAGGTGGGGGGCCCCGGGGCCCAGGCTGCCACCAATCGCCGTTACCGCCACCCGGCTGTCCGAAGGGCCGGTCGGGGGGGGGGGCCAGTGGGGTCGGTGGCCGAGGGTACGGGCGGAAAGCCCCCAACACCATCCGGCGCAGTGGCAGAGCCGGAAGGCCCGGAGGAAGATGGAAGAGGATGAGCGGGGGGGCCCCTGCGCGAGCCATTCCCGCCCGCCGCCACGAGGGGCGGCGGCGCGGGCGCCGTGGCGGTTGGAAGGGGCCCCACCCCCAAGTCAGAACGAAGGCGGGCATAGTCTAGGGCGGCATCGGCGACGGCGCCGTGAGGAGCGGGCGGAGGGCCGGCCGCAGGCCCGCCGCGGTGGGATAGAGACGGAGCGCCGGAGGTATCGTAGGCGGGCGTAGACGCTTGGTCGTAGGTCGACAACGGCTGGCTCCCAGAGGCAGGGTGGGGGAGCCGGTCAGGCGGGAGCCCGGCAAGAGGCAGCTCAGCCTCGCGGGCGAGGATCCAGTCGTAGTCGGGCGAGTCTTCAGCGCTGGTGAAGAGGTCGTCTCTGATCCGGCGGAGATGCGGCCGCGCCGCCCACCAATCGCGGTTGCGAGTGATGGCTGTGCATGCCTCAGAAGCGGCGGCAGCCAGGAGACGGCCGTAGGCGTCCCGGGACGCGGGCCGGATGCAGGGGGGCCCCGCGGTGGCGGGGAAGCGAGCGCCGGTCTCGGCCAACTGCAATTGGGTGTCCCGCCGGAGGGCGCTGGCTTGGAGGCGCTCGTCCGCGACCCGGGCGGTGACTTCCTGCGAAAGATGAGGCGGAAAGGCGGCATGGAGGCCTTGGAGGTCACGGTGGGGCAGAAGACCGGGTGGAAAGGAGGCCGGGGGGGCCGGAAGGCGATGGACAGGCCGCTGATCGGCGCCGATCGCCGGCGGATCGCCGGGGGCAGAAATGCGCGCCCTTTTGGCCACCCGGTCGGAAGACGGGCAACGACGGGCGCGGGGGCCGGCAGGAGGGGCCGGATGGGCCCGGGGGGCACGGGAAGGCCGACGGGAAGGCAAAGTGCGCCGCGAAGGCAGAGGATCGCCGGGACCGGCCGTGGCGGCCGGCAGATCAGGGGCGAAGGAAGCCGGGGGAGCTTGGACGCCGGCGGGCTCGGATGGGCCTCCCGGTCCAGAGGTCGAGGGGAATGCACGGGGCCCAGAGGGACGGCCAGGAGCAGGGGAAGCCGGCTTGCCCGCCGGTGCCGCAGGAGCTCCCGAAGGAGCGTCAACTCGGACGGCAATGGAATGAAGCTGGGGTGTCCCGAGGGAGGGCCCGGAGGGGCCAATCAACGAGGCAGAAGGGGCTTCGGCATCGGGGTCCTCATCAGATGAAGGAGCCAGCCAGCGGCCGCGGTCGGCAAGGGGGGAGCTGGGCCGGGAGGAGGGGGGGGCGGAGCCCCGGCGCCAGCCACGGCCCCGCCCGCGGCAGCGCCCAGGGCGAGGGGTGCCCAGCGCGGTAGCGAGGAGGACGCAAACCAACGCCACCACCACCCACAGCGAGCCCACCAACATGATGAGGTAGAGAGCGGGCGGGGGGGGAGCGGCGGGGCCGGGACCAGCAGGAAAACGGTTGCCACTCCGGGCGTGCGCCTTGGCAGCTGGCCACTGGCGCGCACTGTCCCCAGTGAAGAGCTGTGGTGCTAACCCGGCATACGATACTTGACCCCGCCTCTTCGGTGCAGATCAAGTTGATTTCTTGTACTGATTGATTTCGCTGCCTCTTTTTCTCTGGTGGCCGGTGCGTCCCTTTGCTTGCTTTTGGGATCTGCGCCTTTCTGTTGTGCCTCATCGAGGCTCGGCGCCCCCTTTTTCCGGTTTGTTAATGTACTGTTTACTTTAGGGTGCAGGACCCGCAATTCTTGATAATATTTGGAGAGGTGGCTTTTCTGGCGGGTGTCCCGTCTGGTGTCCGTGCTCACCCACATGCTGTTGCATTTCTTCTCGCCCTACGTTGTGTTGGTCCACAGGCACTCTCTTCTCCGGCGCCCCTTACTTCTTTTGGTACATTAGGTGTCTCTTTTAACCTCTTTTTTTTTCCGCTCAGGGCTTTTGCGAACGCCTGAACCTTGCAGTAGGGTCCTCCCGCCAGAAACCCACCCGTTTTTCAACAAAGTCACCGAAATAGCCGCAGAAAGCGGCGATGGTGAGGAGCACGACTTTGCGGCGGCCAAACAAGACTGCCCGTTCAAAACTATCCATGCCGTCTGGACAGAAGCTTGGAAGGGTCCTTACGAACAAGCAAAGCAGCAGAAAACGTGTCTTGGTGGGCTTGATCGTGGAAGTCGCCGTGGCTTCACTGAACTAATTCGAGATCGATTGGCCAGTTCGGAGATGCATTGCTGGCCCGAATTTCTGGGCCGTGATCTTTGGAGCTCCATCGTTGCTATGAGAGATATTGCGCAAGGCCTTCCAAGCCTCTTGAAGAGGTGCGAAGGAATGTGATGGCCATCACCCTAATCAATGGCGGACGATTGGGTGAATGGCTTGGATTGGGGGATGGTGAAGCCGACCCTTGCCGCGGAAATTGAAAAGGTGGAATGCAAAGTAAACGGTCAGAGAGATCATTTTGTTCTCTCTGACAAGTAGAGACTATGCAGATTGGGGAGGGTGGCGGAATGCATGTGCAAGTTGGCCGCTAGTGCCAATTTTGGGAGTGTGGGCCTAGCCCACACACGAATACCTCGATTCAAAGATCAATCGAGGTGCTATATTAGAGAAAAGTTATTGCACAGCCTTGCACACACAGAGCCCAAGCTTGAGCGTGTTGGGCGTTTGCCTTTTCCACTTGTGGCAAATCCTCACATCGGAGATCCGGGAGGGCGGCGAATTCTGCCATCGTCGATGTTGTGGCAACGGGTTTATTCACTGGCAATCCAGACATAGTTGAGCGTATTTGGCAAGTGCTAAGCCATGAGAGGGATGCTGCCCTTCACCACGATGGCAACAACAACTTCAGTTTGGCACGCTTGGGGTTGGGAGCGACCCAGAACCACATGGATCTCTGACAGACGCCAAATCAGAATGCACAATTTTGGGCCAAATCTTAGCCCATTTCAGGGGGCCATCAAAAGTAGTGGAAACGAGTGCTTTTTTAACGAAAATTGGTAGTCAAGGGTTCTTGGACCCAATCTTTTCGATTCTGACCTTTGTTAGTACTTTTGATATTGTTTAAATAACGAAATTTATCTTCTAAATAGAGGACAATAAATCTTGGACGGAGGAAGTAGGAGAAAAAAACATCATTAGCACAGTGTGCTAAGCACACTGCCAATCAGTGCATGAGTGTGCCTACCAAATAGCAGTTGGAAAAATTGGCTCGACCGCCATCCGCCCCACTGTAGAATGGCAGGATTGCAGTTGGGTTAATCAGAGGATTGAGCATGCATAGAGCGCATGGATATCAAGCCTTGCATATAGCCAAATTATGCACATTAGTTGTGTGGTTTCACACAGCAGTGATTGCCAGTTCATTTGAAATCCACAAAGCACAACATTATTCCAAAATTGTTAAGATGTCCCATCATCATAATGTAATCACCAAGTTGATCATATCAAACTCAAAATGTACCATCGTCCACAAGACGAAGTCAGAATTGATCCCATCATACCCAAAGTTCGATCACCATCTAAGAAAACAAGTCACTTGTCCACAGCGTCGTGCTAATGTTCACGACTTTAATTGAGGTTATGCATTGTTGCCATGTGATATTGTTTAATGATACAATTTATATCATTGCTATGAGTATCAACGTCCCCAAATTTTTGTTTATTGCAGGATTGGGTATTTGTTTCCATGTTGCCCATTTGGCGCGCCCATATCCTCTCAGTATTGGCCGCCGATATCCTAATCTCTGGGTTCAACAACATGTCAGGCGATATTGCAAATCTTCAGTGCACGGCCAAGCCATTCAGCTTGCAGGAGCTTGCATGTGATACCTGGCAGGCTCTGGGAGCCAATGCCAAGGTTTACCTTTCAAACCAAGTCAAGGCAATGCTAAACACTATTCCCAAGGACATCCGCTACAGAATAACCATAACCATCAAAAGACAAAATGAACAAAACCAAAGAATAACCCAAAAAATGGCGAGATGTGTATACCAACTCACGCCCAAGGACCTGGCTCACGCCCCCCACACGACACGTGTCGATCGCCATCAAAGGGGGTACCTGATCTAGACCTATGGCTACACGCTCAAGACAATCCTCCGAGTTGTCCACCACAAATATGTGGACTATGACGCCTTTATCGGAGCCGAGCAACGCAATGTAGCTATTGCCAACAAACGCAAGGCTACGGTGGGGAAAAAGATTGCGCGGCGGTTGCATCAGCGCAATGTGGCGTTTGCAACCTCAAACATCCATTGCGATGGATGTGCCGTCTGTTGTGCATACGTTAACAAGGAGCGCATTACTTTGGAAAGAGCGCTACAATATCATCAGCAAGTCCAGGCCATCGACGTTGCCAATATGAACCCCGATGTTGCGCAACAACTGATGATTGCTATCGCAAGTGCCTTGCGTGGCGCATGTCGTGTGCTTGGCTACCCTGGATGCTCTGTCAAGAGATGCAAGAATGGGATGTGCACCTCTTGTTGCCATCGTCGGACTACGACTACGACGCCCTATGTTTGATGTCGTGAACATAAGCACGACGCTGAGGACAAGTGATTTGCTTTCTTAGATGGTGATCGAACTTTGGGTATGATGGGATCAATTTTGACTTCATCTTGTGGACGATGGTATATTTTGGGTGTAATATGACCAAATTGGTGATTACATTATGATGATAGGATATCTTAACAACTTTAAAACAATGTTGTGCTTTGTTGATCTCAAACGAGTTGGCAATCACCACCGTATGAAACCGCACAACTAATGTGCATAATTTGGCTATATGTAAGGCCTGATATCTGCGCACTCTGCGCACGCTCAGTCCTCTGATTGACCCGGCAGGGCAGCATCCTGCCATCCTGCAGTGGGGCAGATGGCGGTCAAGGCCAAATTTTTCCAACTGCTATATGGTGGGCACACTTACGCGCTGATTGGCGGCGTGCCAATGACACTTTTTCTCTCCTGTTATTTTTTTCCTGTGCATGGGACCGTTTGAACGAGTGCGCAAGAAACAATGACCAGAATACCCCAGGCAAGGAGCTATGTATCAACAGCGTGTGCTGGTGAGGCACAAGGCGGGGCAGCCCAACCGGTTGTTGGCGGTGCCTTTGCTGTCCCGCGATTGACCGCAGTTTGACTGCCGATTGACCGGCGCCATAGTAGGCGGTCGTTCCACGGCACGGGTGAGCGCCCAGGAACGAGCGAGCAAGAGGGTGGTTAAAGAGTTGTTCACGCTGGGAGGGCCGCGGGCAAGGCACAAGGCGGGGCAGCCCAAGCGCTGGCTACCGGCGCCTTGGCTGTGATTGACCAGAGGTTGACTACCGATTGAATCCTGCCATACCACATGATCTCAGTGGCCAGGCCGGTTATGGTCGTCGCCACTGAGGACAAAAGGGGCGCTAAAGATGGTCCACAAGCACAACATAGTGCCTCTCATGCACTCGCTCGTGGCACCCATGCGCCCTCAACAGACGTGGAGCTTTCTAGGCAGGCGGTCATGCTACTCGTGGCCAGCTAAATTGGCAACCGAATGGTAGGTGCTATGCCAGGCAAGCACCACAGCCACGTAGGGGCCAATGCTCGCCGGCGCTTTGACACAATAAAACGATTGAATTGGGTGGGTCAGAAGCAGGGCCCAAGGCGCCAAGAATAGTGTCACCGCCACCTCAGCCTGGCAACAAGCAACGGTAGGGTCCTGGTCAGGGCTGCAGCATTGGGCAGGGAGGGAATGGCAACAACAAGGCGCCCAGCTAGGGCAACAACCACCAAACGGGATTTGGTGGTGCGAGCATTTGAGCCTAGTTGCCAAATGGGGGGCGCGATCCACGCCGATCGTTGTTGACAGCAACACTCTTGAGAGGGCTGCCCTGCCAATTCATTACACTGGCCATGAGGAACAAGGGCTGGCCACCTTGCCCTTTTAGTTGACTACTTTGCAGGTACTGTGGTACTTGCTGGAGGAACGCACCTTTTTGTTTTTCACTTTTTCATGCATAGCCGCAGTGTTTGCATGTTGTTGTGCCTTTGCCACCCACATCTACCCCAGCTCTCGCGCCTCGTATTGCCATGCATTTTCTGTCGTGCCAATGCCCCGAGAGGCCTGAAGGGGCACACACAACTAGCAAGGATGCCTAGATACTCGGGGGGTGGACATATTGGCGCATGTCACCATTGAGGCTGCAATCCACACCACGCCTCTTTCCGCCATTCCGCACCCTCACACAGGTGGCGGGGATGGCTTTATCCGCGATGGGCGGGAAGAGTGGCATCTTTTGCCATTGAGGCAAGAGATTTGCATTCCGCAGCAAACCGCTCTTTTCCATTCCATGCCCACGAGGTGCCCATCAGACCACTTCTGCCGATTCTGGCTTCCTTCCATAATTCAGATGCCATTTTCATAGGGAAACATTGGGACAACGGATTGGATGGGCTTGGTGGCCTTGACCATCTAAGCTATTTAATTGGAAAACCCCAACAAACAAAATTCTCCAATCGCATTAAGCCATTCTCTATTTTTCCCAGGTTGTTGCAACCCACAAAAAATTGGAATCGCGTGATGCACACGTCCTCTCAAACAAACTCAGATCTGCTATAAAAATGACTTTGTTAACTCCAAACCGGTGCAACTTCCTCACCTCACATGCCAATCCTCTTTATGGGATGCTTCATGGAGTGGATCCAATGCAGCATTCATATGCCATTTAATCCCACGATGGACTGCTCCAGTATCTCAAACTCTGAATTCAATACATTGTGTACACCTGTAGAGCAAGACTAAACTTACACAATTACAAAGCATTTTCTTTAATCTTCAATCTCTTTTTCTTAGTGCTTTTGTCTAATTGAATTCGTAATTACAAACCTAACTCTGATTCACAAACTCTAATCATGATTCTTTCTTTGCTTTGTGACAGCCCCACCCCATTTTGACATGGCCCAACACGGTTCCTGTTGGGATCCGCAAGACCCGTCCAAGCCACCCGCCCAGCACCACCCCCATTCCCACCCCCCTCCATTCTCACTCCTAGGCCCTCCATCATGGGTCCGGCTTGGGTGAAGGTTACAATTGAATTCAACAACGGAACGACGACTGTTTACTAAAACACCCCCAGCAATGGCTTGAAGATCGGTTAGATCTACACTGGCTTTTGGAGGCCGTCTATGAGACAACACCGCCTTCATTCGCTTATCGGGACAACATTCCTCTACACCAACCAACAAATTCTGTAACACAGGCAAAAGTACCTGTCGATAAACTGCCCTGGAATATATGAATTACCTACAAATTGTATGCTGCACATTTGTTCTCACATGCCAGGTTTTAACTCCGGCAGCCATTGGTGCAGTGGCTGCACTGTCTTCTCTCAGATCCATTCCTGCAGGTGCCATTGTCGCCCAAGTTCTTGTTGTCCAACATTGACTACATTCATCGCTCAAGAGGGAGAAAGTTCCCAAACAAGTGGATGCTCTATAACAAGAAGAAGGCTTTTCTTGCAAAAATGGGCCAGTCCAAGCCCAACGCTCCCCTCTCTGTCATGGCATGTTTTTGCGGTTTTGGCAACGTCACTTGCTCAGTGCAAACAGGGATGACCTCTGATCTTGATTGTGTCCTTGGGTGTTGCATTGTGTTTCTGTGTTGCACAAATGCATGCAGTTAATAGTTGTCTGGTTTGTTGTGTATTCAATAGTAACATTTGTGCCTTCATCTGGCAGGAGGATGCACAGGGAGGACAGAGCCGTTCCTGCTGGCCCACCATTGCACTGGATGTTCAGTGGATCATCGCCCGCTATGTTGCCACCTTGGGGGATCTGGGCCACATGCGGTTGGTCTGCCGCCACTAGCAATATTGTGTTGGCCTCAGTATGCGACAGCTCAGCTATCCTGTGCCGTCTCTACAAACCGCTGAAGAGTTTTTGTTGTTGCTTCACCTTGAACTTTCTGGTCGCTAGCCTCGGAATCATGACATATCACAGGAGGTGATGCTCACAGGCGTTCAATCACTATCTCGGCTTCAACAGCTTGAGAGCTCCACGACCAATTGCTGCAGGCGCTGACACACCTTACCAATTTGCAGGAGCTGGATCTGTCTCAGTGCCCAAAGATCACTGACTCAGGCTGAGAGAGCCTATCAGACATGACTTCTCTGAAGGATCTGAGCTTGAAGGGTTGTTGGCGGCTTCAGAGCCTGATGTGTGCACCACTGGTGAAACTGTTGGAGCTGGATCTGCAGGTGTGCTCGAACATGAATGACAACACTCTTGCTGCACTCACCATGCTGGTGCACTTGTCGTCACTTAACCTGTCCTCCTGTGTTAGCATCACTGGGCAGGGCTTGCACAGTCTGTCCTCCCTGACAACCCTCCTGGAGTTCAAATTGAATTGCCTTGGTGAACTGGGGGATCCTGGTGTTGAGGGCCTGGTGCCCGTTGCTTCGCTGACGTTCCTCTAGATAGGCGAATGTAACTTGAGCGATGCCGGGATAGTGATGCTTGCAGGTCTGCCACAGCTGGCCAGTCTTGATCTCCTTGAGTCAGGGATCATGGGCATCACGTTGTTATCCCTGACCACATTGACTCGCCCGAGTTGCGAGAACTGCTATCAACTGGATGACAATACTGCAAGGTTCAGGCATTCGCGGATAGCCATGAGCAGAAAGGGGGAAAAAAAGGGTAATGGGCACACCTATCGATCCAACGGGTGCAGGGCGCGCCGGTGAAGAAGATGCCTGTGAGACCAACAAATCAGGTTGACAAAAAAAGAGAAAGCAAGTGCATGCAAAAAGGGGCTGAAACAAAAATCCAGAACCCGCCAAAAGGACCCTACCAGCGAATATGGTCAAGAAACGCGGAACGGTAATCATAAAGTAAGCGCTATAAGTAACAATACGAAAAGGGGGCACCAACCCGCGAAATTGCTCGACAGAAGGGTGCAGATCCCGAAAGCAAGCGATGACCCGCACCGGTCGCCACAGAAAAATTGGGCGGCAAAACCAATCAATGTGAGAAATCGGCCTGATCCTCACCGCTGAGGTAAAACCGAGAATCGTAGGTCGGGTCGCCACTACAACTCCCAACAGTGGGCTGCGCTTGCCAGTGGCCAGTGGCAAGGCGCCCACACCTAGTGGCAAGCCGTTGTTGTGCCCTGCCCACCCACCCCGCTGCTCCCCGCCGGCTCTCCCGCCTGCCGCCTTGTGTGCCCGTGCCCCCCGCCTCTGCC
The DNA here is from genome assembly GCA_905146915.1 of Ostreobium quekettii. NCBI lineage: Eukaryota > Viridiplantae > Chlorophyta > Ulvophyceae > Bryopsidales > Ostreobiaceae > Ostreobium > Ostreobium quekettii. Next base: position 89,104 of record CAJHUC010001395.1, on the reverse strand, counting down.
CTCTCGCCCCTGGCCCCCCTCCGGGGAGCGAGGGTGTGAGGGAGGGAGGTTGGGACTGCTGTAGCTGGGAGCGTGTGGGAGGGTGTCTCCTCCCTGGGGGCGGGGGCCGCGTCCGCGCCGATGGGCCGACGGGCCAGAGACGGCGGGTCGGCGGCCCACCCCTGGGTGAGTGTTTGGGTGCTAGGTGGATGACGCAGGTGGGCCCGGGTCAGCCCCTAGTGTAGTTCCAGTGTTAGGGGAGTGAGGTGACAAAAGTTGGATTGGAACGAAGCAACACACGAAGCTTAACGCCGTTTTTCACAGGCCCGTTGACAGCCCTGAAGTCTCTGTCCTTGCCGCCACGTGCTGAAACTGGTCCAGAGGGGGTCACCAATATGGTGGCACTGCGGAACCTGATGGAATTGAACTTGTCAGACTTGCCGGATTTTGACGATGACTGCTTGGAATGGATATCTGTATTGGAGAAGCTCACGTCGTTGGATCTATCTGGGACGCAGTGGGGTGGCTTCTGCGATTTCACCGACAATCGCGCATTGGCGCTGCATGCCTTCACAAGATTGAGCACGTTGAGAATATCGCGCTGGGCTGGGCTTTCGGATATTGGGCTGTCAGCGCTGCAGATTTTGACGCAGGTCAAGGAGATGATTGTCGTGGTGCAAGAGTGTGACGATGGATGGCATTGCATACCTGCAGCCATTAACACAGCTGACGAGTTTGGACATTTCGTGGTGCTCATGACTTAGTGGTCAGTGGGTCGCCACCTTGTTGCCCAATGTGAAATTACGGACGTAACACAGGATTCAAAGGGCCTTGGTGACGCCAATATTTAGCACATTCCAAGGACAACGAAAGTATTTGAAGAACAAACGCACGTGAGACTCATAGGATGGAAACAGGGGCTAAAGGATGATCAGTAGTCTGAAGCTTGTTTTTTAGATGTCTAAGTTTGCGAGTGCAGCATCGCCATCTGTCTACAGCAAGTCGACAACGCTGTCGCTGGCGCCTATTCGGAGTTGCGACTTGATACTGGCGCCTTTGCACAGTGGACTGGGAGCTGCTTGACTAGCTTGAGCGCCACAGGTGCCATGTAATGGGTGCCACAGAACAGCTGCTCGCTGGCCCCTACCTGATGCCACTGAAAGTAGTAGGGCCACATACCGTGCCATTTTTTGTTTCCTTTCTTCTGACGTCATCTCCAAAACCACCACAGCGAAAGCTTCGGGCGCTTAGCGATAGCCCATCAAACATTTTTCTGAGGCCTCTCCAGCTTGGGAGTGCTCGGTCGGTTGCCACCTACCCATGCGCCAACATTAACGAGAGGAAAACTGAATGCCTCTTGATGTCCCTTGGCCGTAGTCTAGCGAAGCAGTAATCATCAGCCATTCGAACTGGTCTGGCATTGCAGGTGCCAAATCGCCAATTGAATAACACTGCAAAAGATCGATTCTGATAGACCAGGGACAGAAGTGGATTTCCCCATATATGGCTATATATGGTTATATAACGGCCATGCGCTCTCTTTCACAAAGGATTCGAGAGGTTTTCTTGTGCAAAATTGAGACATTGCCCACTGTGAAGCAAAAATTGTAGCACTATGTTGCTGCCCATGGTGCTAAACAATTGGGGTAAAAGTACTGGATTTGCAGCACGCTGCATTAGAGGTGGCCACCCGGATCTGTTAATAGCGGACAGAGGTTAATTTCCGTTAATTTTCTGTTAATTAACGGAAAATAACGAAAAAAGACAAAAATTAACAAAAAATTATCGGATTTTTGGATTTTTTAGGGATTTTTGGGTTTTAGTCATACTTATAGTTTATGGAATTCGCTATTAGAGAGTATGTTTGTATTTTATTTTAACCTATGCATACTAGATTTTCAACTAGCCGCAGTTGTTGTGATTTTTTGGGTTTTTTTTGATTTGTTTGGATTTTTTTCGTTTTTTCTGAAATTTTCTCCCTTTTTCTTTAACGAAATTTAACGGACAGCTGATAAAAATTAACGAACTGGACTTAACGGACTGGATGGCATCTTTGAGTGGCCACCTCTACGCTGCATGTGAGGGTTGTGGGTTTCGGCCGCCTGCAAGCACAGCAGAAAGCCCATATCCTAATGGGCAGTCGCCTCCTAAGCTGATCAAATTTTGATGACCCTAGGGCCATTTATGCATCGCACAAGCAGTCCGATCCTTGTGCTTGTCCACTGTGCACATAGCATTGAATTGCCTCCTTGGCTATTGAGTCTGCGATCGAGGCCGCCTTGCCACTTACAGTGGCACAAAGCTGTGCCACTAATGCCTTGCTAAAGGTTGTCTTTATAAAAAATGAGTTTGCATTCCCAGGTAGCACCCCAGTGGGAAAGACCCCAAAACAAGCCGGCCACCAGCAGAGAATGTCCGTTTGGTGAACTACCGAGCTTCTGGGTGGAGCGTAAAAACGCTATATCCGACACCGCATTGCTTCACACACAATGCAAGCAGGTGTGCGCCCAAACGACTGGGAATTGGCGGGGTCGCGGCGTTGGTTGTTGGACTCACTAAGCCGATGATAGTGAAGATTCAAGTCTGATTCTTCCCCATCGCGGTGTAGATCTCAACCGTGGTGTAGCTTGTTTCTGCGCAACATCAAGAAGCTTCTCAACCACCTGCAGTGGAATGGATGCCCATGTGAGATGTGTCAGAACCCAGGGTTTCATCATGTGCCATTGCTCCTTGCCATTGTCTCACAAATCTTGTGAATGCGTGGTAAATGCTAATATCGCCACTTTCCTCTCCGGCACCTTGGGTCCCTTGCAAACCGGTTTCCCAAAGAGATTTGAAAAACAGGTATGTTGCATGTAAATGTATCTCATTTTGGTGACTCACCAAGTCGATTCACCAAATCAGGTGCATCATCCAAGGCTCGCCGCAAGGGTCGGCATCTGCAAACATGGATATGTTTGACAAAAAACTACTCATCCCTCCTTGCCTTGCAAGGCCGATTCTATTCATATACGCCTTGGGATACTTCAATCTCGTCCTCAGAAGAGGTGTTTTGTACACCAAACATTCTCTGCAGAGGATGAGATTAGAAGTCTTCCTGTGTAATTTGTCGTCCTCATCTGACCTGCGCACGTGGACACATGAACTCAATAATGGCAGAAATACATACATTACCGTTGGCTCAGGGATGGCATTTGTGTTGTACAACAAGGTCAATGCAGTGACTGAATCGTCAAGAACATTGGTCAAGACAACAATTGCATTGAAGGGACATGACCAGTAGTTCACCCCACATCTTTCCTTTTTGCCTGGACTTCAATAATCTTTCAGGCCTGTTGTTGGAATGCAAGAACAACCCTCGCAAAGGGAACAGGCCGCAAGCAGATTAGGAACGAAGCCATTTCAAATTCAAGAAGGATGGCGTCTTTGCGAAATCTGTGTGCTGTGAGTCCATGCCAGGGCCTTTTAGGAGTGATGGCATGACCATGATGCTGACGACCCTATCCCAAAAGGTCGCAACACACAGCCCTTCCCCAAAGATGCTAAGGCACCCCGAGTACTGCCGCTGCCTGCAACGATTGCCCAGGGTGGGTCATAAACAAGGCGATGAAATTTGCTAATCTCACTATAGTGGGCAACGCTCGTGAACTTATGTGGTTGAGGTGGACTGGAGATCAGAGTCCAACGTGAGTCGTCCCCATTGTTTGCGTGAGCTCGCCATTTTATGGTAATGGAAGCACCATTATGGAGCAGCTTCACGCTGTCGTCGACAGTATGCAGAGATTCGATGCTCAAAAGCCAAGCATCCTGCCCGAATCGACATGGATCGTGTGCTACGGCGATCGTTGAGTGCGCATGCACTTAAGGATTTTACATGTCCGCACAAAGCCGTTACGGCACGGTCGCTGGGCAGCTCACCACTTCGCGTAGCTGTGCCCCCCTTTTGGCGCGTTCTAGCATGCCATACGGCCGTGGTTCGCAGCATCATGCCCATCTATAGCACAGAATCGTATGTGGATGTGCGTCAACATTATCACAGTTTGCGCAGAGCTCTTTTCAATGCGTTTTGGCGACGATGCGCTTTTCAAGGAACCGCACATCCTGTTCGGCCATCTGCACAGCCGCCGCTTTGGTTTTCGCCAGATCAAGCGGCAAGAAAACCCATAGACGCAAAGGGATGCGTGGGGCATGCCGCGAGGTGCCATGCCAGGGTCAGGTGACACGATTCAGACCTGAAAGTTGGGATCTGAGGTCCTTACCAGGCAATCATACGAGCACAGCTGCGGGTGTTCGCCGAGAATGTCTGCCACCCCACAGATTCCCCCACGGTGCAGCCAATCCCCCCACACGGCACCCAGCGGCAACCATCACAGCACCGCCAGATCCCAAACACAAACCAATAATAGAATGGCGCCCTCTTGAAAGCGGCAGCACCCTTCCGATGCCACACACGGCGCAGCCACACACAGGCTATGCACTCTTAGATTGCGTGCACAAAGCATGACACCAATGTACAAGACTAAACAACCCCCATACTTTACTGCACTTTAGTACCTCGTGGCCAGGACTCGGACCAAAGAAATGTCTATCATTTTCTCAGCTTTTAAAAAGGCTGTGGAGATGGACGGGTGAAAAGGGGAGCCTTGTGGACACGCGGAAGGCATATGGGCAGTTTACAACGACCTACAGATTAGCCATCATTCATGAATATTTGGCGGTGGCTGTTGGTTTGACAGCTCCGGTGCCTATATAGGTTGTGGCATTTGGATCCAATTGTATTTGACGAACTTGTATCTGCCTGTGGGCAGCAATAGGGTGGCCCCAGGCTCCCTGCAGCTGACCAAGCTAGCTTAACTTGCCCCCACTGCCTGAGCTCTTGCAGCTCAGGAGCTCCCAGACTTGTCTTTGATATGATCAGTCTGGGGAGCTGATCAGTCTGGGGGGGTGATCAGTGGCATGAATCTGTCTGGTGCACAAAATGACTTCCTCCAGTCAGCTCCTGCCTCCCTCACCTTTCCTTCCCAAGGCACTGCAGTCCAAGTACTTTCAGGAGTGTTCTCACTTTCTGTTTCTTTCATTTTCTTTCTTTTACTTGCCATCGGCAATGGTGGCTTACTCGGGCCATCCCATGCAATGCTTATCGCGCATACGGTCGACACCCATCTTGAGCCAACTGCAGAAGTGAGTCACCCAGTGAAATGGTGCCCATTATGTGGCTTCATCGAGCCCCATACGATAACATCATGTGTCATTGGAAAGCAATAAAACGTTCAGACAAAAAAGCTGCTAGTGATCCAGAGCAGGCTTGTTGTTTACGCCGCAAACACAGATATATTTACATTTTAACGCGAAAAGAAAATTTACACATTTTTACGCGTAAAAATGCGTAAAGACACGTAGATACAACGTTAATACCCGTCTGTGCACATAAAGACAGTGCATAGACTTACGGAGTCGGTGGAGGGGCAGTGAGACGCGCTGGAGTGGGCAGAAAACACAATTTTGTTCGACGACGTCGTTGCCCTTGCTGAGGACTAGAGGTGGCCACCCGGATCCGTTAATAGCGGACGAGGGCGCCCTCCGTTAAATATCCGTTAATTTAGTGGACCCCGCTCTCTCTGTTGCTGACGTGGCACGGATGGCAGCGGACGGCAGGCGCCAATCAGCGGACTCTGCGGATTCCGCCTGGGCATTAACGGATATTCTCCAATGGACCGGAGGCCGCGTACCCCATCCGCTAATCTAGCGGATGACAGCGGACGTGTGTACCAAATCAGCGGATGACAGCAGAGCCCAGGCAGCAAGTACTGATTTCAGAATATGGGGATCGGGTTGATTGCCAGTGTGGCTCAGCCAGGGTCCACATACAGCGGACCTTGGCGGTGACTACGCACATAATTGGTTGCCCTCTGGCCGAGCAGGTGCTGAGTCCATGGTGGCTCGTGGGGCGGCAGGGGCAGGAGTCGGCGGAGGGCAACAGGCAAGTGAGGCATACCGCATGCACGGGCAGCATAGCCAGAAGCCTGAGGAATGCCCTAAGTACCGCCGACCTGGCGGGAAATGCTGGGCCGCGCAGGGGAAGGGGGGTCTCAGATGATCTGTTGGCCGAAAACCTGTGCGTGGCCGGATGCAATCCGCCGGTGATGCACAGGCATAGCGCGCTATCCTGCTTTTTGGCCAGGGCAACGCCCTCAGTACCGCCTGCTTTGGCGGGAAATTCCGGGCCGTGGGGGGTGTTGGGGGTGTTTGGGCCTCGATGACTCTGCTGGTCGAAAAACTGCGGCGCGGGTCGATGCAACTGGCCGGGTGATGCGCCGTGCATAGCGCCATCCTCGCTTCGGTCGTGGCAACGCCCTCAGTACCGCCTGCTTTGGCGGGAAATTCCGGGCCGTGGGGGGTGTTGGGGGTGTTTGGGGGGGCCTTGGATGATCTGTTGGCTGAAAACCTGTGCGTGGCCGGATGCAATCCGCCGGTGATGCACAGGCATAGCGCGCTATCCTGCTTTTTGGCCAGGGCAACGCCCTCAGTACCGCCTGCGTTGGCGGGAAATTCCGGGCCGTGGGGGGTGTTGGGTAAGGGGTTTCTCGGATTATCTGTGGACTTTGAAAACCTGGATGTTGGCTGATGCATTCCGGCGAGTGATACGTGGGCATAGTGTGGGCTTCTGCTTCTGGCCGCCTGCTTTACTGGGAAATTCTTCCCCGGGGGGGGGCGGATTATGTGTGGACTTTGGAAACCTGGTGGCACATGGCCGGGTGGGAAGATCATGGCCGGGGTTTGACTTTATTCCGGGATTTTGCCTGCGACCCTCACCAACTGTGTTGCAGGTGGTACCAACGCTGAAACGGAAAGTAGGCAGGGGCGCCTTCGACAGGTGGGACGTGTAGGTGCGGTGGACGTGTACCTCTGTGCAGCAAGCCTGAGTGCCGCCTATTGTGGCTGGGTGCTGTAGGGAACATCGCGGGAAGTCGGGTACAATCGCAATCTTGATTCTAAGGCCAGTAATCCAAGGCTTGAATGCCTCTGGCTGGAAACCATGCATCCATTGGGGCACCTACTGTCCTGCGTATAAGTTGGAAATGTACTTAACATTGTGTGTGGTGCTGCAGCCTCACCAAGCTGCGTCAGTGCAGATCCAGAAACCATCGGGAGAGGGATGGCGAGCGCAGAGGAGCAGCAACACGAACCCTCACTTGGTGAGTGGATTACCGTTTACACTTGCAGAACCGTATTTTGTTGTCGACTTTGGCGGTTGTGGTTGTGTGTGTTTGTCGGTGTGTAGGGCACTGCACCATTCTGGCATGGCCACCTCGTTGGTGGTAGTACCCGCCGTCACCTGGCTGGGGAAACCTTGGCAGTTCGTTCCTTCCATGTGGCCATGCATTGCACAGGGTGCACCACTTGTTGCTGCAATACCTATTGTCTTTGCTTACATGCCACCAACATTATTTGGCAGTACCCGCCGCCACCTGGCTGGGGAAGTCTTACCACTTTGTTACTTTTATTTGGCTGCACACTGTACAGGGTGTGCTGTATATCCCTGCAGTACCCATCGCCTGTTTTTCCTTATGCGGCATGACCACTTTGTGGCAGTACCTGCCGTCACCTGGCTGGGGAAACCTCAACACTTCGTCCCTTTAGGGGGCCGTGCATTGTACAGGGCGTGCTACATTTCTCTACAATACCTATTGTCTTTGCTTCGGTGCCACCACCAGTATGTGGCAGTACCTGCCGTCACCTGGCTGGGGAAACACCGTATTCTGTTCCTGTGTTAGGTCGGAAGCGGCCCCTGAACAGGGGCCAACGTTACAAGGATGGTCGAAAGCGCCGGCACAGACACAACAGGAAAGGGGGAAGGAGACGTGCAGGGGTGAAAGTCAGGCGGCGGATAGAAGCTGCGCGCGATCGGGAAGCTGAGCGTGATAGGGAAGCTCTAACAGATAGATTATAGGAAATACAAGAAGCGGGGTTGGGTGGCCTGCCCTCGGGGGTGTGGCGGCCCATACAGGACCACCTCGCCCCCAAGGACCAGGCCCGATTAGCCGCCATAAGCGGATACATTAATAATGCATTAGGGGGGGGCAGAAAGGGCACGGTTGCGAAAGGAAGAACACGAGAGACAGAACCCCCCCAGTCTTGGGGAGAATGGCACAAGCGTCGCAGGCAGGAACGCAAACAAGTAGATATGAATCGCCGGGCTGCTTATAGAACACGTCAGTGCGCGGCTATCATAGATTTGGTGCTGCACCGGGGGGAACACATGGTGGGGTACAAGTCTATTAGTAGAAAATATAGAACAACTGAACCATCGCTAAGACGCCTGGAAGAAAGACTCCTTGAAGACGATTTTTTTTCACAGGTTGGGTGGGAGTTCAATATCATGGACTCCGGCCTCCTAACAGGGAGTGACACGGAGACTTCCTCCGATTAGTTTTTTTTAACAAAACAATCTGATTGTGAGGTGAAGTTCAAGTACCGCCTGCCACCGGCGAGGAAGGTGACATTTGCTGAACAATCCATGGTTGTGAGACGCTTTTCTGCCTTTATTTCACAGAAGGAAGTGTGCATGTAACATCTCCTTGTAACATCTGAAAACCATTGTCGAATATATGTTGCCTCGGTTATTTACGCAATGGACATCTGCGCCAGGCTCTATTGGCAGCGATGGTGGTGCTGACCTCGCAGCATTTGTTGCTGAGCGAGGAGTCCCAGACGCAGATGATGTTCCTGTTGGGAGGGGTGCGTTCAGCTCCGCGGACACTGATTCGCTTAAAGGTGCATCGCCAAGTCCGAGTGTCGTTATGGTGGAGGATAAGCCACAGCGCAGGGCCAAGAGAAGGCGTCTGACCACCCCCGAACCGCTTGCCAGGGTTGCTGATGTGCGGACTCCACACAAGCAACAGCAAACACTAACTGAAGCAAAGCAGTCCACGCGCATGGTGGTGACCTTGGAGGAAGGGTCGCCGAGGACACGCCGCAAACAACGCCACCGCAAAGGGGATCCAGGCCACCAGGAATGGTGTAGAGAGGGGTTACTGTAGACGAGGTGCAAGGGCCCGACAAGAGACCACGTTCCATTATTGTTGTTTGCTGGTTGTGTTACGGGAGGGGCATTACCAAGACATACAAAGTGTTGTCATACAACCCGGGAAAGAAGAACTCAAACAGTGCCAGTTGGACGGGGCCCTCAAACTATTTGAAAGAGAAATATAGCGTTTTCAGTATTAAGGCACCTCGAGACAAACTTAGTAATCCTATGGGCAACCAACAGATGAAATTAGGTACATCGTTGGAAACCTACCTGGAGACATGGCACCCTAGGACCTCAGAATGGAACAGGGCGGTGACCCACATGGCCAGGTACGTCAGTTTCGCTAATGCACCATACCACCTGGCTGAGACGGCGCCCTTCGTTCGTTTAATGCAAGCCTTTATTCCCCGTTGGCCATCTATTAGTAAGCAAACA
>CAJHUC010001395.1:0-79559 GCA_905146915.1 Ostreobium quekettii | reverse complement strand
AAATAGCAAACCGGATATTACCGGACGAATATCACACTTAGTTTTACGGACCGGACTTAATGGACCGGACGGCACCCGAGTGTGGCCACTTCTACCAAGGACAGGGTGGACAATATGTTGCGTATTCTCCAGGGGGCGGAGGACTGAACATTGTACACGACTTTCATCGTGTAACCTAGGTGCCCCAAAGAGCCGCAAAAACATAAAAACAGCTGTAGAAAATAGCCTCTTTTGCAAATTACGTTTTTATGTGTAAGAAAATAAACGCAAACGCAAATAACAAGCCATCTCCAGAGAGTCCGAATCAGGGTGCCGAATTGCTGTGGGTTGTACGAGCAGCTGATTTCCTGGGGTATCTTCCATTATATGAGAGGCTGTGCAACGCCACACCAGTTCCAAAATATTCACCAAGCAATACTGCTAATATTGCGTGCCCATAATCAAGAGGCAGGCCTTTTGAAGAAGGCCTTCTTCATAATCACAGAGGGCCACCACTTGCCCTGCAACAAGTCGAAGAATTACACTATTATGGATTCGTCACGCCAGCATGAAAATTTGCAAGCATGTTTGCAGACATTCCAAGCTAATCCATCCATACTCAACTTGAGTGTGGACAGATTCGCTGGGAGTGATTGCACGATGGCGTGACGAATCCACAAATGGACGTTGTGCACTTGAGTGGCTTAAGTTGCACAGCAAAATGAGCTGAATTCGCCAAACTGCGTCATCACTCGTACACAAGTGCACGTCGGGAAACTGTGAATGTTAATCACGTGATGAAATGACAAGTCAAGGTGGGTGTTTCTGCGGTTTGAAGCCCGCAGTGAAGCAATTGTTTGATTGGAATGCAGCCAAACAACTTTGTACCTCAAAGCTCCTCATAAAAAATGCAATGGTCACTGTCAGACTGACATTGACATTGTCAATTTCGGTGCAGCGCTGCAGTGATTTGTCTAGGCCTATGCGCCAGCTAGGGAACTGCAGATACCGCTGAAAATTATAACATGCACAAGTACACATTACATATACACATATTGCAAGTACATATTTTTGGGCCCAGAAATACGTACAAAAAGTGCAGCAAAACTTTTCACAGTTACAATCTCAATGGCATGTAAATTAATCAGTGAGTGTCTGTGTCTGACCTGTCCATGGCGTCATCGCTTACAACCTCTGTTGTGGCGACTACGTCATTAAAGAAACACGCATAGCCGGCCCAAGCAAGAGCATCAAGATCATAATTGCCTGCCTCTTGCACACTCTTGATCTAGGTCGCAGTGTGGACAATTGCAACCCCGAAGACATGTAAGATCAATTAGTACACATCTGTGCCCAACCAATTCATGGTGCAGCTCCTGCAAACACAGGGCACCCCTCCTATTAGGTCCCTTTCCTAACCGGAAAGGGACCGCAACGTGGCCTTACGTGGGATGTTCTGTGCGCGACAAGTCACCAACACAAGTTGCCCCACCAAAAATGGCCCAACCCGTTGCGCAATGCCCCGGATGGCTGGGGCCTTGGTCGCTGGCCGGTATGCCCTTCCAGTCCGCGCTCCACGTATGGGGAGACACGCCGAAGAGGTGGCACCGAGGCGGCGGTTTGCCTTCTTTGAGCGTTGGTGGGCGTGTGGGACTCCATCGGAGAGGTACATGTAGCGCCCGTGCTGGAGCCAATCGTCTGGCGAGGCGGGTTTGCCTTGGACGAGGCAACATCGACCGCAGCAGCAATCCGCACAGGCTGTGTTACTGCAATGTCTCAACGTAACCAGAGGTCACGTTGAGACATTGCAGTAACACAGCCTGTGCGGATTGCTGCTGTGGTCGACGTTGCCTCGTCCAAGGCATCCATAATTCACGGGTCGCTGCTGGAAAATTGTTCGGTGGCATTGGAGCCTGAACCACGCACTCCTGCACCAGAGCACTTCCGTGACGAACGTTGAGTTTATTCTCTGTTGGAACTGATAGGAGCTTGGCCGGATGGCCAGACCTCGCCCCCAGGCAGTAGGCTGTGCCACTGCTTTCATTGGCTGGAGTTCCCTTGGTGTTTGGGCACCCATGTTCATTGGAACTCAGAGAGATGTCAAGTTGCCCCTGTGCTGACCTTTTCCTACTCATCAGCAAGTACGCCGAGTACTGCCAATGGGATTGTCTGCATGATGGCATTCTGAGTGCGCATGCAAATGGCGTCACGTTTTCCCAACTGGTTCGAAATGAATTGCCAACTTTATAGTGGCCAAAGTATGTTGGAGATATCTGTGCATCAGCACTGCAGGCAAACTGGAGTTTCGCAGGGGCTGGGTGAGTGTGTGCATTTTGTTGCCCAAGCAAGAACTGCTCATTTTCCAGGAGGACACCTGGCACGCACCCAGGTTCCTTGACACAAGGGCACTGTTTGCCAAGAAAGCGCAAATATTGTTGACGGGGGATCTTGTCACTGTTCAATGCTTGATACATGTTATCTCAAATGTTGGAAATAAATTTATTTACCACAACCTGAAGCGGTCTGGGGGGCATGATTTGAAGACTGCTTCCACTTTCCTCCACAACACATCCAAGCCCCCCCTTACTTCATAGCTTGCTCATACAATGCGACAATGGAGTGAGCGCATTCTGCTTGAAGCAGATGACATTTATGGTGATGCCTGCCTGATACGGTTCTGTGATAGAATCGTACACAAGCCATCCTGGATGCTGCTAGCGCAAGGCAGGACAATGTGAGCTGCTGGACCCCTGTGGCCATTCAACATGCATGCAGAATATGGCTTCATTCCATATTCCTGCAGGAAGGGATACCAGCATTGCCTGGGCTGCCAGGAAAGAATCCTGAAGGGATTGACATTTGTGGGGAAAGGTGGTTTCCTGGCCGCTTTCTGAAAACACAGCGATGAATGTAGTGGACACCCGACACAGTTGCTGGACTCCATCATCGCTTTGTGCCTTGTAGTGGCTTACAGCTTAAAGCAACAAGCTCCAGTTGAAAGAGGCCTGAAGTACAAGCTCAGCCCACAGTGGAATGCTTGAGGCAGAATAGCAGCGGGCTCAGCCAAACTCATGTTGTTAGACCAATGGAGCACATTTCATCAGTCATTGCTTTGATATTGTTGCTGCCCTCTTGCAGGAGCACTGTTGTGAGGAGCACAGGCAGAGGTGGAGTGGATGCCCAGAAGGCCCCTGTTTTAGTGTTTGATGTCATGGTGCGCGAGGCGATGGCTCTTGTGAGATTCCAAATGTTTGCTTGCAATCGGTGCCCAGAACTGCAAAGGCTCAAAGAACCAGGATTGAAAGTACATTGCTGACAAATATGTTGCATGGTGGGGATATCATTGAATTTTGTCCATTATTCTTCCAGCTGATTTCAAGGCCTCGTGGATGTTGAAGCATCACCTTGTGTTTCCGCATAGTGTGTTCACCGAGCATCGCATCTGGACTGTCCCACATACCCGTAAGTGCAGAGTTCTAGTGACATTGAATAGTATTATTGATGAATTTAGTACCAGCGCAGCAGATTTATCAACCTCCGCAGCATCCCCTCTGATGCAGTGGCCTGTTTCTGACTAGTTATTAAGCTTGGCTTGCCACGCTTGTTCAGGATACGATTGTGTACGATCCTTTCTACATAGAGATACCAAAGTTCTTTGGGACAACATTACAAGAGTTGTTCGAAGTGAAGCACCCCAATTCATGGGTACGTTTTGAGAAAGGAGAAATCTCTGAGCAGCAAATGCTGGACAATTTTTTCAAGGACAATCGAAGCTACGACAGTGAAGGTCTCTTGCAGACGATGGTGAGTGACTGGCAGGAGCTTGTGCAATTGCTGGCACTCCATATTGCCTTGAGGAAGGCTTTCAAGAATCTGCCTTGCTGCAATTGCAGCTGTGTTCTGGGGAGGGTCTTGCACATTTGCAGCTGCAGCCATGTGCCTTGGGTGCACTGAATGCAACCTTGAAACTGGGTGTCCTAAGTATCCTCTGGGACGTCCATGCGCAACAGGTGCTCCATGGTTATGCAGAGGGTGGTGGTGTGGGGGATGGGGAGGGGGATCTCGAATGCTTGGCAGACTTGCTTCTTTCTAGCGAGTTGTGCACATGTATGGTGGAACATTTCTCTCCAACTTGTGAGCACCTCCGCCAGGAAAGCCCTGCACTCTGTATTTGTGCAGAAAATTCGATCTTGCCAGCTGCCAAACTCAGCATTTTCCTTCGTTTGTGGTAATATCCAGCAGCAAACGAAAGCTATAATAACGTTGAGCTTACACTGATATGCAGGTGCGGTTGTGCAGTGTATCCCACAGGCTGATTTTTGTCTGTTGCTCTGGGAACAATTATGGGCATGAGTGCGGTCTCTTTACTACTCTTTTGGCAGATGCCACCATGACAGTGCAAAGTGCTGCTTGAATCTTTTCAGCCCAAGCGTGCAAGATTCCTTATTCCTTGTTCATTGAGTTCCAACCTTTGAAGATGGTACGGTGTGTTCTGGTGTCACAGCTGTGTGTGCTTCGCAAGGCCCCAATGTCGGCTACTTCAACCTCTTAGGACAGAAGGACATTGTCTGGGACACTGTTTTGTATTTCCTTTCTGCTGAATATGTCAAGCATACTTTATGGTGTTTTTCCAGCATGACAACTATCGTTACCTGGATGGCATGGAGGAATTGCTTCAGCAGCTTAATGATATGGCTTATGAAATGCATGCAATGACGAACTATCCAGAGTGGTACAAGTGAGTGCATATAACAAGTGGATGCCTGGCGATCTGTTGTTTGTGCTTCCAGTGTGATCTTGTGATTACCCCTGTATGCCAGCCAGTAGGGCAGCTGACAGTCCTGGTTTGTGTTTCAAAGAACTGTTATGTTTTTCGTTTGTGTTTTGTTAGCAACTCGACGCTGTTCTTGGGCACCCACCCCTGTTCGCTGGTCTGTCCCCACTGTTTCTGTACCTGTTCGGCGCTGTGATGGGGCAGTGCCTCATTTGCGGGTGCATAGGAGTCTGAGAGAGGCCGACAAGCAGTCGATACCATGACCTACATGGCGTGGTAATTCCATGAATTTCATTGTCCCAAATATACGACAAACAAACACCCTTGCACCCAGAAGGCAAAAACGGATGCAGAAACGTCCATGCAATGTCTGCTCTCAATTCCAATTCGATTGGAAGCACCAGTGGCCCTGTAACACATTTGAAGTATAAACGAGACGATTGCCCTCCCTTTGAGTGGCTCCTCTTTATGATATCTTGAGCCTGTGGCAATTTTTGTGTGTGCTTGTTGTGTGAACGCTGTCTAATGCACTGCCATGTTTGTTGTGGTTTTTGTGTAAACGCGTGGCCATGCTTGCCAGAATGCCAGCACGTCAGGGGAGTGTCCATTAGCTACATTCAGAGTACCATTGGAACGGAAATTCTCTCCTTTTGTTCGTTCACTGTGCCGTTGCTGCTAAATGTTTGGGGGCAAAATATCACAGGATGTAATACGATACAGATGCTGGCACCTTGGGAAATTCACGAGCTGCATGGTTTCTCTGTGCAGACTCATTGAGAAGAAGCTGGCGTTGGGCCGTTACCTGAACTGGACGTTCATATCCTGCACGGGGGCAATGAAGGTAGGCATGGGCGTCGAACGTGTCCAATTGGCTGAATGCAATCCAGCTTCAATGCGAAACAGGCAGAAACTGAAACACAATTCTCCTAGCTGGCCTTCAAGAGTGTGCTTGTGCCACAGCGGCAAACACGACTAACATGGTGGCGCATTGGCCAAACGAAGAGGGGGGGACGCCGCTCTGAGCGCTGCAGAGGATGGAACCCTTTCAGAACCTGCCGCATTAGATGCACTCTTGTGTGCACCCTCTATTGCAGATACAGAGATGGCTGCTCCTTGTCAAGGGTATGGGAATGCACACCAAAGCCCCAACAGGAATGCACTGCACCCTTCTGCGCGGGCAATCTGCATGGCGTTGTCAAGAGGGCCATGCTGAATTGTTGAAAGATGGACATTGTCCAGCCAGAAGGAATGCATGAGTAGTCGGGGGTGTCTACGCAGTGGGTGACAGGAGGGGAGATGAATATGTTCGATCGGTTGCTGGGAGAATTATGTTAGCTACATTGGTGGCGCTGTGCGTGCTTCCACAGGGTTTGAGGAAGCCTGACAAGGACGCTTTTGAAGTGGTGACTGCAATGCTGGGCTGCCCGCCAGCAAACATACTGCTCGTCGACGATCGCGAGGCAAATGTCAGCGCCGCCCGTAATTGCGGCATGGATGGGATTGTCTTCAAGAATGCGGAGCAACTAAAGGAAGAGCTCCGCAGCAGAGACCTGGGGGTGTGACAATGGTTTTGCTTTGGTATTGCATAGATGATCCAGATTCATTTCTTGCACATGCCAACACAAAGGCAAATCAGTGCACTCACACATTGTGGGCGATGTTGGGGATTTTTTGAATCCAAAGATTTGATTTGCTCATTTATTCCTCGATCACAGCCTCCCATGGCGGCTCTTGCACATTAGGAGCTCGGTCACTATCCCCAGTGCAATTATACGGCGTTTGTTACCTGGAGATGTTCGTTTCTTCTGACCGTACTTCATGGCAGACCCACAACTTGCATACAGCACGTGCTTACGCACTGCACTCTTGGCTGGGAAGTTTGAGGGGATTTGGCAACTGCCACTAAACATGAGACTCCATTTCTTACACGTACAGGACTAGTTTTGTCAAGTCCACCACCACTGCAGTGCGTGGTGCCCATATCAGTTGAGGGAGTTGTGCCCCACTTCTGGAATGGGTTGCAGGGCAATAAATTGGACATATCACAATGTTGACGGGTTCACAGGAGCACTGAAACTGACAAATGATTTTGCGTACTACAATGCTTCTTGGATGATTGAAACGAGTCCTGTTGCCATAGCCGACATCCAGTGGTCCTTCTGGGACAGTTCTGCAAGAGCAAGAGAACTTGGGGAAATGCATGCATGAAGGACAGAATAGTGCTCGTGGATGTGCACAAGCCTGCCATTGCCTGCATGGAGCAAGGGCGCTGCTTTATCTTTCGAGCAGATATAAACAAAGGAATATAGCGAGGCAATGGGATAGCATGCTGCTGCCCACACATTGCCATCCCGAGCAACAGTACATCTTCCCATCTGGGAGGCAGGGCTGTGGCCCTTAAGCATCCAACGTCGAATGAAACCATTCCTTTGCACAGGCAGTGCCCCACTTACTGGATCATCGAACAAGAGCCAATTCTTAGGCGGTTGTTCGATAGTGCGGGAATCTTCTACCACAGCTTGAGTTCGTACATGTTCTCACTGCATTCAGCAATTACCCATTTGGCAGCCAGTAACACCTGCATGTGTGGTCAGCCAGGCAATTAGCACATGCAGTTACAAGCTCTTTCTAATGGCCTCTTCAGAGGTAAGCATGCCTGCTGGTGGACCCCAACGCGGCAAAACCCACAAAATGGGATGTCCCTTCCCAAAGATATGTCGAAAATGCTCCAGACTTGACTCCTGTGCTGTGCCTTGCTGCCCCTTCAGTGTCTGGATGTATGTTTGGCCTCTGGAAACCTGCTGCACTTGACTGTAAAACAGCACACCCACGCCAATGAACCCACTGGCCGCCACAGAGAAGACATACCAGGCAGCCACCACCCACCAGGGGGCGGAGTCGACGTAGTACACCAACATGTTGAAAGCGCCCAAATACCATTTGTGCTGCAGGGCGTGCCTCAATGCCAGCTTTGTGCTGTTGCTTCTGACCACAAGCCATCCACTAAGAGATATTGCATAAACAGCGCCTACGACTACCCAGAATAGGAAGAGGAGAAAATTCCGCAGGTTGTTGCTTCCCACGCAAGTCCCAATGAAAGGGCAATGGTGATCCATGCCCAGCACACACTTCCGACAGGTGCTGCAGTGATGTGCACTTGGAGGCTTGGGGCACTTGCACCGGCTGCACCACAAATAGCCATCATACAAGCCAGGCAGGACCCGCCCATTCTCATCGATGCCATGTGGCAGGGTTTTGGAAGCATAGCCTGGACCTTTGATTATGGCTGCAAAATAATTGAAGAACACGTTGAATGATGCCACAGCTGCCACTGTCCCATTGAACATCCAGCCTGCTGTAGTTCTGAACAAGTGGTTGAGGACACCCACATAGCCCAAAACCACCACAGAAGCCAACAGGAAGAGCACCACGCACACAATTATTCCCTGGGCAAAACAATAGCAGCACGTCTGGCACTGGCGGCATGGAGACCTCTTCTTCTCGGGTGCCGCCAGCTGATTTTTCCCAACTTCAGACACCGCTCCACACCAGCCGCACTACAACAAGAGATATGGGTAAGTAAAATTCTGGCGCTGCAGGACATGACATTCAAGAGAATAGAGACAACCTGAAGGCCCAGGCAATCGGTGCTGTGGCTTCAAGGCTTTGCAGACTTGTGAAGTGCCAATTATTTGCAGCATGAACGATTTCGCACCAGCTTTCCATCAGCAGTTGCAGCAAATGAAAACCAGAGGGCACATGACAACAACTGTAATATTATGTTCACCATACAGCAGCCATCAATAATATCAACAGAGCCGCATACAGCAGCCATTTCGATACTTTGGGAAGAATGTAGCGGTGCACTCGTCCGCCAAGTGACCAACTGAGCTCACAGACGAGCCAACATCCTAAAGGTTGTACTCAAGCTGCGCACACACAAAGCGGTTTCCCAGCGCACAGCTGGATCACGACATCCCCGCGCAGATGTGCACTGTACGCAAACAAAGGCTGCTAGTCCACAGTAGCCTACGCCTCTGCATCTGCTAACCGGGATCCTCATCTACACGCGAGACAGCCCCACTGCGTGCAACGCCCCTACCCTGTTCCTCCCATGCCAGGTGTTACTCCACCATATCCCCACCGAAGAATTCGTGCAGTGAATCAGCGACATGGCTGTTGGCGGGTGACGACCCGGGTTTCTACAATGCTGCGAGAACTAGAGAGGTCGCGGACGTCGTGCGCAAAGGCCACAGGATACTGCTGTTCCCTTACCTTCACAAGGCTCGCGTTTTTGGGCAAGTTCGGAAGCTCCAACGTCACACCACATGCCCAGCAGGAAATCAGCCCTTGCTCAGGGACGCCGAGGTCCGACCTTTCCTCGAGCGCCCCCATGGCGACCCAGCACCCCCCCGGGCAATCGCTGTGCCCTATCGGTCGCCTCATGATGTTCAAATAAATGCTCGTATCCTTCAAAAAATGAATGGTAATGCGGTTGGATTGTGGCAATATCTTGGGTACCCCTGTAACAAATCACGGACACCGCTTTGCTTGGGCGGAACAGCGAGCTGATGGCCACCTCCTCTCCTTGGTGTGCAGGCCTTCGCGATAATAATGAAACAATTAAGTTAACGCACTGGCTGCTCCAAACTCGCCCGAGTGCGTGGCACGACGTGCTCACTTGCACCTGGGCCCTCACCGGCGCCCCGTTCAGCCATACGATACGGCCAAGGGCACAGCCTGGCACCGCCGGTACCAGAAGGGAACGCAGCGTCGGAATCCAGCAGCCCAGCGTCAGGTTGCCAGTGGCCCTCCCCAATAAGGTTCCGGATCGGAGCCTCAAAATTCGTTAATTGCTACTGTCCGCCTTTCCCCATTGCGGTGCGCTTTCCAAGCGCAAAGCCACCGTTTCGACAACCCGTGACGCGCCTGGAACCAAAGAGCCCTAAGTCCATACCCTCTGTGCAAGCCCGCCTGGCGCAAATCAACGTGCAAAACATTGAGAGCCCCGGCCCCGCGCGACGGGATCCCCGGTTGGGCATGTTCCGCCCCGTTCGCGAGTGCGCCCCTTGCCGCCTCCCTTGACAACCGCCCAGCCAGCGCGGCGGGCTTCATCTGCCCATCGAGAATGGGGCCATTGTGGTACGGGCCAATGCCCATCCGTGTCCGCAGCATCGAAAACTGGTATCCCCCAGTACCAGAACCTGCCAGCCCGCCCGAACCAGTAATCATCCGACCGATGAAAGACGGGCGCGGCGCGTGGCGTTAACTCTCCGCGACCTGCGGCGGTGGGGGCGCGAGGGCGAGCGCCGGTGACCCGTGGGCGCCAACCGAGCGCCAGTCAACGGGGAGCAGCCCCGCGGTCGTCACACCGGGCGGCCCATGCCGTTGGGGTGAGGCGGGAATCGGGCCGGCGGGGTGGTGGTGGCAATCGAACGATGAGCTCTCGGAGAGCCCCGCGCATCCCCCAATCTTGCCCGCATTGTCGCCCCCCATGGCCGCCACGGGAAATTTGAGGGCGGCCATGGGCCCGGGGCCCGGCGCCGGGCGGCCCGGGCGCAGGGGGGGATGCGCGAATCAGCTTCTCACCGGCGAGGGTTGGCGGCGATCTGGGCAGCAGGCGCGCCAGAATGCGGGACGAGTGCTCCGGCGGGCCGGGGGGGGAGGTCGGCCTGGCCTGGTGCGGGGCCGGGGCGGGCCCGTCGTACACCTGGCACAGCTAAGTGGGGTGGCGGGGTGTGGGGGTGCGCTGCGTGCATGCACGGCGCATCGTTGCCATGGCGGGGATCGTGCTGCAGGGCGGGCTGACGCGGCTGCCGGGCGCCTGAGCAGCAAATTCGCAGAAAATCGTGCTGCGATGGCCTGCCGTCCGCGCCACCGACCGCGCAAACCGTCTTTCCCGCGGACGTTGTTGGAAGCCGCTGCGGGCGGTGATTGTTTTCAGCGGCTTGGACTTTCCCACGCCGCGCTGCCGCGTCCCTGCGGTGCTGTGCCCGACCCGCGAAAAGGCGGCTCTGCCGGGAGTTGTCCCAAGAGCCGTCGCTGAGGGCGCCGCTGGGTGCTTGTCCTTGGGCTCCGTGTGCCGGTGAGCCACCCTGTGCATGTTGCCCGGCGGTGACCTTCCGCGGAGGCGGGTGGTGTGAGAGCTGTGCGAAAAGTGCATCACCGCGTGTCCAGCTTCTTAGGACTGCGAGGGGCCTGTATGCCGGACTCCCCACACGGAATGACCAGGGAAGGTTGACTCCAGGAGAGTTCGTCACCGCCGAGCGCCGTTCCGCGCCCCAGCCCAGCCAGCTGCGTGTGTGAAATGCGGGACTCGTTGCCTGGTCCTGACAATGTGGCCTGCTGCGAAGGCTTTGGGTACCCTGTAGTTAAGGGACAGCCCCACTCGCTTTGACCTGAGGTGGCCTTGGAATAGAAACTGAGGCGTGCGCTTCACCTGAGCAGCCCTGGGGCTATGGTGTTCGGTTCCTGATGTTTGGCCATTTCTGTGCAGCAGTCGTGCCTTCTACAGACGAGCACCAGCCCAGGGCAGCTTGCCACACAGCCTCGCAGGGGAGCCAGCTGTCTTTCCTGGAAGAGGGACCAAACGTCCCTAAGGGCTGGGATAGGTGCTGCTGTGCCATGGCAGCTGGAATGAGCATCTACAGCATGGCAGCAATTGGTGAGGGTCCTCAAGAGCAAAATGGCTTGCGTGAGAAAACACCAGACATAACAGACAGTGAGGAACTGGACGCAGAAACAGAGGACGACGATGATGCAGTCCAGGCAAGGATGTGGGAGGAGTACCTTGAGCTGTTGGAAGCGGCGAAGTCAACGCTGCCAGTTCCATTTCGAGATGATGGGCCTCCACTGGGGTATGAATTTGATGACATTCCCAGCTCAGACGAAGGAACAGTGCGGAAGGAGAAAAAAAGCAGTGGGGGGAAGAGCGGTCGGTCTAAAATGATTGGACTTGATGACTACGAAGCTGAGGCAAACGCCGATGGGAAGATTCAGGTATGTCACAAGTCTTTGCACGGACTTTGCTGAAATAGTGGTGACCTTTTGCTGCCGCTGTCAAGTGGCCAACCTTGGCTTGCTGAGTGCTCCAATGGCCTGAGCAACGCAAGCACTGTGTGGGTCTGTGCTGAGATACTTGGTGCTGTGCAGGGCATCCGCAAGCGAAAGACAGGTGGGGGATCCAGCGGGCGCCGCAAGGCGATTAGCGCTGCCACGTTTGAGGAAAAGCTCCAGCAGAAACGGCAACAAGAGCTTGCGCGAGCAGAGAAGAAGCGGTTGGAAGAAGAGAAAAAGGCCAAACGTGAAGCAGATAAAGCGGCACAGAAGCAACGTAAAATGGAGCAAACCATGAAGAAGGTTGGTAGGCTGGTGAACCATACACACTGAAGTGTATGCTGATGCTATGTCAGCTGTTGTTGCAGAGCACTTTTGGCTCTGAGTTTGCTGCTTGATGTCAAAGCTTAGGGACCATGTGTTTGCTGGCATGCTTGCAGGAGCAGGAACGGCTTGAAAGGGAGCGCAAGAAGGCACTTGAACGTGCTGAACGTGAGCGTGAAAAAGAAGAGCGCAGGAAAGCAAGGGAAGAGGAAAAGCTGCGGGCGCAGCAACTTCGAGAACTAAAGAAAGTGGAGCTGCAGAAGGAGAAGGAACGGAAGCAGTTGGAAAGAAAGCAACAGCAAGAGAAAACTCGAAGGTGCTGGAATGTACTTGGTGCAGATGTGTAGCTATTGAATTTTTGCCCCGTCTACTTGTTTCTGAGTGTCATTGTTCTGGTGTCTAGGGAAAAGGAACTGCAAAAGGCTTTGGTGAAGGCAGCAACCAAGGCCCTGCAGAAGCAATTGGATGCTGGGCCACCCGATGATGAGGACCTTGAGTGGGAAAAACTGGTTGAATCCCAGAGAGCCATCGGCTATGGGTCCGACACTGGCGGTGGTCCCATGGAACCGAGACTGCTTGAAAGGCCAGAGTTTCCTCCACCTACGCTGGGCCTGAAGAGTGCCTTCCCCCACTTTGGAGACAAGGTGGGGTGACAGAAGCTTCAACCTTTTCCTTCAGTTGCAAAGTGTACTCCCGTAGCTGATGCTATCACCAGAAGCTTGCAATGCACTGTATAGTTGGCTGAATCGCTTGCAAGTGAAGTTGCTGTTGTGCTGCTGTTGCTTGTCCATGCATGTTGACATCTGCCCACCCTAAAGTTTGGCTGCCAATTGTTATGCAAGCCAACCAACGGAAGGGAGGAGAGAAAGGCTTGTGTCCAGGCAAGAATCGTAGTTATTCTTGTGTGCCTCCCTCTATCGGGCATTGTTCTTATGATGACAGATGGCCCCTGGACACCTGAACACCCCGCACCATGACATCTTCTAATCATAATGCACGAGGAGCCTGGAGCACAAATTAGCGGTGTTTAACTTGGGCATGCTGTGTTGTTCTATTGCAGGTTGGGGGAGATATCCTGATGGTGTGGTCATTTGTTCATTCTTTTCGTGAGGTTTTTGGCTTGCAGCCATTCACGGTGGATGACCTGGTGGAGTCTATCTACGAAGGGCAGTCCTCCAAGTTGCTCAGCACCATCCACATTTGCCTCATCCAGATCCTGCAGGCAGACATGGAAGAATCGCACAACCTTGTGGTGGTCCAGGGAGGTGGTGGCACAGCCAACTTTATGGACCGTGCTGTCGTAGCAACGGCAGCCATCCTAGATGAGGCCTGGGCTTGGGGCTTTGATGTAGATGTCTGGAGAGCCCACCTCAACGAGTTAACCTGGCCAGAGATCTTCCGTCAGCTTGCGATCGCAGCTGGCCATGGCCCTCGGCGTCCCAAAGCAGGCAAGGACCCCAAACCAAAGTTGGGCACAGAGGGTGAGGATGTGGTTGTGGATGAGTCTGGTGGGCTACGACTGAAGATGCCTTCCAGATTTGCTGCTGGCACTGTCAAGGCAGCTGCCTGGCAGGTACTGGCAGAAGCTGGTCCGGAGGGTCTGTCGATCGCAGAGATCGCCAAGAGGATACAAAAGCAGGGGCTGAGGGACCTCAGGACATCAAAGACACCAGAAGCATCTGTGGCGGGTGGTTTGTCAAGAGACGTTGTGTTCACAAGGGTGGCTCCAGCCACGTATGCCCTCCAGGTGAGCACCTACTTTCAAGCACTTCTGCTCAGAATCTGCTGTGCACCAAGGCGAGTGTGCAGACGAGTGACGATCTGTGTGTTGCAGGCTGTTGTTGCGTATCATCGGCGACTGCTGCAGAATGCGGCTGCTGGCGATGGTGATGCACAACAAAAGGAACTTGCCAAGAAGATGGATGATGTGGAAGTCACAAAACAGTCCCCTGAAGATGTCAAGAATGATGCAGATGAGGGTAACTGCACTCCGGCCCATGTGGATGACTTGGACGCCACAGATGACGAGGAATTGGCTGATGAAGATGAGGCCCCTGGGGAACCCTGGGTGTGCGCTCTGATAACCAATGACTACGATGCGCTTTCATTTGAAGACAAATTGGCAGGCCTGGTGACACTGACTAATATGGGCCTGGATGGTCCCACCATCCGTTCCTACCTGGATGCACGTCTTGATACCCAGTTTCAGGCAAGGAAGCGACAGGCTGAAGAAGCAAAGGTGGGCAGACACCGTTTTGCAAACTACTTATGTACATCTTGAATGTGGCTGGTGGCACTGCAAGTGCACTTCAACCTTGTAACATGTATCTCGTGGGAGTTGCGGCGAATTTATGCATCGAGACTGTGAAATATTGCAATGTCTGAACCCCCAGTACCTACAATGCACTGCTTCCTTGTGACCCCAGGCCCTAAATGCCCAGGCCACTTGTGTGCAGCTGGTAATCGGCAAGGGGCAGTGCTTGTGCCCCTTCGTGCACATTGTGCCCTTGCCTTTGGCACATAATTTTCACCTTGTGTTTCGCCTTCTGTGAACAGGCTGAGAAACGAAGAAAACAAGCAGAGGCTCAAACACTTGCTGAACAGGCAGCTGAAGAAGCTCAGCGTCGGTTAATGCAGTTGCGGAATCCTTCCAGTGACCTTCTGGCTCCTGCACAAGCAACCACTGATGCCAGGATGCCTGATAGTCTCACAGCTGGAAACCAGCTGGCACCCAACAACGCCATTGACTCTGCCATTCAGGATGCCATCCTCGACCAGGCCAATGCAACCCCACCACACACTTCTGGAGCAATTGCGAACTCAGCCGCATTCCCCCTGACTGCTGGAAAGCCAGCAGAAGGCGGTAGTGAGACTAAGAAAACGGAAGTGGTCGATGACAGTCAGGCCATCCGCTATGAGTCGCTGGGCATGGATCGTCGATTCAATCGCTACTGGAAGTTTGCATCGACTTCTCAGGATGGGTCATGCAGGGAGGAGGATCCTTGCACTCGATGTGTGTTTGTGGAGAGTGTAGCCGATGGCTCATTTCGGTTGCTTGAAAGGCCAGGGCAGCTTGGGGAACTGAAGGCTGCACTTGACACAAGGGGTGCCCGAGAGGGGCCTTTGTTCAATGCACTTGCTGAACAGGAACGCAGCATAAGGACCAATGATCCTGGCTGGCGGGAAAGGCCAGGTATGTGCACCAGTGCATGGACACTGGCGCATTGACGTTGGTCTTTCTTTGTGTGTGTGTGCTTGTGTGTGTTGAGATGCATGTTGAGGCCCAATCATGCAACGATGGCCCTGTGTACCCGAGTGAACAATGCCTTTAGGATTTTCATCACTATATGTCCACTGCTGGCAGAAAAAGCCAGAGAACCGACTACATTCAGCAGAGCAGAACTGTAGCCAAGTGTGTTGTGCATGCTTGGGCCTTTGTAGTTGCTGCTTGGGCAGGCTTTGTCCCTGGGCGGATGCAGTTCTTTCATCTCTGTAGCATTCACTCATTTTTTGGTTGTTTCCTTGGTGACAGTGGTTGACCCTGAATTCCAACAAGCTGTGAAGCGAAGACGCCACAACTCTGACTGGTTCAGCTCGATTTCTGTGGTCGCACAACGCTGGATCGTTGATGATGAGTACGTCTCAGAGATCGATGCCCCTGCTGCTGCACCTGTACTGCGGAAGTTGAAGCAGGAGCTGCTTCGAATGGAAGCAGTGTTGTCCCAAGATTGCTTTGAAAACTGGGATAGGTATGTGGCCCAACATGCTCACAAACCTACAAAGTAGTTGTGTGCAACTTCTTGTGACAGCCTCTGGACATGACAGCCCTCGTGCAGGGATATTCGTCCTTGTGTGTGGGGATATTGGCGCGCTGTTTGGCAAGGACATTATTGGTTATCTTTGCATGGGCCTCTGGCATGACTGCCTCAGTCGCCAATGTGCTTTTAGTGAGCAACAATAACTTGGGTATGACAGGGCAAGATCCCCCATGCACAACCCCATAACCAGTCTCAGGCTGCATTCCTTAGTGTGACTTGCGGTAATCTAATGTGACAAACTTGCAAGTGAATGGACAAGAGGCCAGCATGCGTTTGTGTCTTATGTTGCTGTTGCATATGCAGTTGTGTCGTGGAGCCTGAATTCTGTGCCTGAAGGCATGAGCATTTCTGGATTCCGGCAGTGGGGGCCCTACAGATTGTGGAAGTGCTCTTGCTCGATGTTGTCTGCAATCTGTGTTGCTTTTGCTCTTGCATGCCTTCCCTGTTCTGGTGCACTGTGCGTCTTAACTCATCCCCCTTGGCTCTTCAGGTACCAGTGGATTGAGGCAGTCCGGGCAGTGAACAGTGTGGAGGGGTTGCGTGACTGCCTCGGTCGGCTGGAGGCGTCACTCATTCGGCTTCGTGTTTCTCCTGGCTTCAACCGGAGCCCTCTGCTTGTGCAAGGCGCCTGGGTGAGGGTGGGTAGCGAGGTGGCTAGTGCTGTGCTGGGGAAAAAGGGGGAGGTGCAACAGCTGCCAGAGGCCTCCATCTGCCCTGAAGGTAAGATACCCGAATTGAAACAGCTGGTTTGACAGCCTTGGAGGGAGCCATGTGGATTCGAGCCTGGAGAAATGCAAGTTTATGTGGTGCTCGGCGTTCTTCAACACGTTTGATAATATGCTCTTACTATGACTGCTTCTGTTTGCAGACATGCATGGCACCTACGAACCACTGGCATGGTTGCCAACGACCAACTCTTCCATTGCTCTCCGGCTTTTGGCCCTCGATTCCGCCATAATGTACAGGAGCAATGTACCACCTGCGAGGGAGACTCTGCATGTCTACAAGTACATACAACGGCCGGCTGCACCTGATTACCATCATCGAGAGAGTCCTGTAAGCACCCCAAGTGTAATGCCAGACTGCAAGAGGAAAGGGAAAGGAAAGATATTTTCAGGAGACCCAATTGGCTTGGGTGGACAAGTGATCGCCTCTGTTCTGCCAGCGTTTCCTCACACTTTAGTGACGAATGAGGAACGGCAAGAGTTTACTATCAAGGTAGGCTGCTGGATTGGAGGTGATAGCACAACAGTATTAAATCTCCACTTTGTCTGAAGTTGATTGCAACCTTTGATTGTCAACACCCATTGACAACAGAGGATATCGACTGTGCAAACTGCTTTGAGCTGGATCATTGGGTGTCTTAAGAATGAGAGTCCTGTATGTATGCTGAGTACGGAGCCCTGCTGCCTGTGTCGGACACCAGCATGGAATGAATATTGTTCTTGCTGGAATTTTCCGAGGTACAAGGACAGATTTCCCCGCATGTGGAGTTGAGGGACAACACAACGTCAGGTGCCTGGTTATTCCAGGCTCTGGCTTTTTTGAGGTGCCTCCAGGATTCTGAACTTTCTCACTGCCATTGCCGATGCTTAGCCCACTTTGGGGCCAGTATTGAAGTGATGTTGCGCTCGCTCATTGACAAAGCTGGCCTGTACTCAGATTGATGAGCTGCTTGAAGAAGTTGCCCAGGCCGAAACAGACGGGACCATGCACGATCCAATGCCGTTGGTTTCCACTTCGGGACGTGGAAGGGGTAGACGGGGCGGCGGCCGTGGCAGAGGGCGTGGAGGCGGCGGCCGAAAGGGCAGAAAGCGCACCGCGCTCGCTCTGGAGCTGGACAAGATGTCTGACGACGATGATGTGACAGAGGACAACGGATTGTCAGAGGAGATGGAGCCGTCCAGCTACGAGTACAAGTCCGGATCAGTGTACAACCCTGTAAGCAGTCACGCGGGCTCAGGGGCTCAAACGGTGAACTACTACGAAGACGAGGCGTTCTTGGACGCGCTGGAAGGCCTTGAGGACGGCAGGGAGGGCGTCCTGGACGATGATGACGATGAAGACTTTCAGTTGTGAGGATTATTTCCGGGGTTTTTGAGCGACGCTTCGGCGGTGTAGGTAGTCATGGACTCGGAGTCGAGACGACACGTTGCGGAAGCACAAAGAAATTTCATGCTGGGGCACAGCAGGGGGGCTTGTGGGGCTCACTGAGTGAGGATGCCATTTCGTGGGGACATAATTAACGGCATTGTATTGGCCAAAGAGCGGAATGATGGCTGGAATCGTTGCATCTGAATAGGTAGCCAAGCTTGTAACCTACAGGTGACAAATTCTGCATCTGCAGGTGTGGTGAATGCGAGGAGATGCCCACCTGGGCCAGCAGGCAGTGACACGTGCGTATTTGCTAGTTGCTCAGAGGAAATCCGCGCTGTGGTTGAAATATGCTCAGTTGACCACCAGGGAAAATTAACATGCTGAAGAAGTAACCAGGTCCAGTGTGGGTTCTCCACCACCCTGGAGCTGGACGTGAGAGATTGCTATGTGCCTGATGGAGGTAACGAGCTAAAAGCAGTGCCACAAGGAGAAACCCCGCATCATTCCCAAAGACGCTCTGCACCAGAATGGTCGCATTGTTACATCTGCTTCCAAGCCATACACACTTCGCTGCATCGCATTCTGCATCATCAGAATTCGTCCACGACGTCGTCAGGCCATGCTCTGCCACCCATGGCATCGCGCTTATCACCTCCTGATGCCCTGGCTGAAGCGTGTCTCTCTGTGCAAATCACATCAAAAGCCAATGAGAAGGGATGCCACATCTTCAGAAGTGCACATACAAATCTGGAGTGCACACATCTGTGCCCGAGCGACTTTCAACTTTTTCAAATAATTTAGGCAAACAAATCGCGTTTGCGACTGTTCCAGACAGGTTTACAGCCCTGGTGTTGGCAAAAGGGGCATGTTGACAGCAGCACATGTGCAGAAGCACTATGCCAGGTTTGGAAGCCATCCACAGACAGCATGCACACAATCCACGCCCTGAAAGTAAGGGACCAGCACATCACTGAGATAACCCAGCAACCGACTTGCACAACAGCAGCGAAAGATGCAGAAATCGAACATTGCTCAATTGCTGTTGTGCCCTTCATCGCCTCTCCGGTTGCAAGGGCCCTGTTTTGTCGCGTCTTTTTGACAAAGGTGACGACCGGAACTCAAACATTCCAGCTGCAGGTCCCTTTCCCAAAACCAGCAGTGCTCGCACTCAGTTTCAAACTTGGCTGCCTTTCCACAACTAGATTGAAGTCCAAAGTCTGGGCACCTCGCTGTGACTAGGGCTGAGCTAACTGTCCTCGCATACTTCAGTATCCTACTGTTCTTACTGCGCGTTTGTGCAACACAATTGCCACCAACTGCATGGGCAAATTTTGCCAGACACAGGTGGACTCATAGGCGACCGATGACATGAAAATGCCAAGTTGTGGTGCCACACTAGGTAAGGCACATCTTGTACGAGGAGGTGTTCCTTTTGTGATGCACGCAGTCCCATTCACAGGGGAAGGTGCCCTAAACTCCTGCAAGCTGTGCACAGCTTCAATGTGGATGGTGGTTTTCACCCGGACTTACTGAGGCATTCCTAGCCAACGTGAACATGACCATAAAATCAAAACATTGATTCCGTTCAGTTTTCCATCTGTCTGCTCGTGTTTCCAACTCCCATTTGTGACCATTTCACAGTCCAAACCGGTTGCTATGTCTGGGGTGGCCACAGCCTACGTGCAACCCAATCGCAGGACAGCAAAACGTCAACGGCCCCATCCTATCATATTGGCACCAAATCTCCACCCCAGCACGCCCGCTGGCGTGGGCAAGGGCAATGTGGCGTCACGGACGCGGCCCCGAGGCGCACGGCCGCCCTGACAATCGCACCTCGGGCGTGGACGGAGCTGCTTGCCCTTGCCGACGCGCGACCACCCACAGATGTGGATGACGCCGACGACGACGAGGAGGCACCCCCCTTTCCGTGGCTGTATGAGTACGACTCCGCAGAGCGGCCGTCCTTGCTCACCCGCACGCGGCCCCCTTGCGTGCCGTCGCTGCTCACGAACTCCTCCTCATAGTACTCTGCGAGGGATGGCTCCGTCAGCACCCGCAGGCCGCCAGGGCTAGGACGCCGCGTCGAGAGGCACACAGTCTGCGAGCATGCGCCAAGCTTCGGGGGAGCCCAAGGCCCCTTGCCTTTGCGCCCCCCGCACCCCCCCCCCCTCTCTTCGTTTCCATGCGTCGTGACGAACATCCGATGTTGAAGGCCGCGCCACGCAGTCGCATCCAGCAACAGCGGGCGCCCAACTCTAAGGCGTGGCCGTCCCAGGCAGGCAAGTGGATTCGCATGCTTGCAGAGGCGTGCCGAAGAGGGCTCAGGCACCGTGGCGGAATGGGAGGCCGGCCTCCGTGCATGGTCCTCGCGTGCACCTCACGACCGTCCTCACCTTGAGACGCTCGCGCCACGCCAGCCACCAACGCGCACAGCGCCAGGGCGAGAACGAACGCTTGGCATTGTCTCATGGCCGCTGCCTGTCCGCAAAAGGCGCAACCTGAACACGCCCGCAGCCTTTCGCAGTCGCTACGACTTCCGTGATAAGGCCAGGAGCAGGGACACGTTTTAACGTGTGTTGGCCACGGAACCTTTTGAGCCTGTGCCAAGGTACGCACGACACCCAATCCTCAAAACGGGCGTACGCTGTTTCAACGTTAACGGGATGATCGGTTGTACTTTTGCAGCTAGAACTGATTGAGTGTGACGAAGGCAGGCAGAATCGAGGGGTGGCGATCCCTGAACGGGAATTGTACGCTCGAGTCCACGGCAACGGTTTACAGCCGAGGCAAAAGGACAAGAGACATTCCGTCCTTTATACTCAGTCTGTTCATCAACATCTTTAATGCAATTCCTAGTGCTTCGTCATCTTTTCATGCATTCAGTTATAAACAACACTCAATCAGTTCTAGCCGTAACAAGTGTTATTAATAACTGAATGCATGAAAAGATGATGAAGCACTAGGAATTGCATTAAGGACGTTGATGAACGGACTGAATATAAAGGACAGAACGCCTGTTGTCCTTTTGCCTCGGCTGTAAACCGTTGCCGTGGGCTCGAGCGTACAATTCCGCTCGGGGATCGCCACCCCTCGATCTTGCCTGCCTTCGTCAGTACCGCGTGATGTTGTAACCAGAACTGCTCGAGGACTATCAACGCCAGATGACGAGGCATTCGGAATTGCATTAAGGACATTGATGAGAGGACTGGATGTAAGGGACAGAATTCCTGTTGTCCCTTTGCTCCGCTGTAAACCGTTGCCGTGTACTCAGGGGTCACCACCCCCCGACCTTGCCTGCCTTCGTCAATGCGTTTCCAACGGGTTCGTCTCAAACCATTTCGTACTGAAAATGATGCCAATTAGAAACTGTTCGGCGAACCACATAATGAGCACCGTTTCACTGGGTGACTCACTTCCGTAATCGGTTCCCGATGGGTATCGACCGCATGTGCAATGAACGCTGCATGGGATGGCCTGAGTATGCCACCATTGCAAACTGTAAAAAAGGGGGGAACATTAAAAGAAATAAGGAGTGAAAATGCCTCTGAAACATGAGGGCTGTAATGCCTTGGGGGTGAGCTTCACCGAGGAAGGTGAGGGAAGCGGGAGCTGCTTGGCTGGAGTCAGTCTGTGCCTTCAAAAGAATCGTGTCACTGATCAGCTTCCCAGACTGGTCAGGTCAAAGGCTACTCTGGGAGGTCTTGCAGCGTAAGGGTGTAGGTTTGGGGGCAAATCGGGCTCACTGGGCTACCCTGAGATGCCCTGTTCCGTCAGGATCATTCAGGGTGTCCGACCTGACGAGGAAGGACACGAGGCCTGTTTGTTTGCACGAAAAATGAGGTTTCATGTGACTGAAAGGTTGTATGTCAGACAAAAGGTGACCTGAATTGCACTTTCAGCGCAGGGTACATGCGAATGAATCAGTTACCATTGGATGGCGCGCACAGCAATGGCATGCCCATTGAGTGTATCCTCATGACATGCATGGTTACGTCCTGACACTCCCACAGGAATGCACATGCGTGCTCGAAAGCTAGAGGACAGAAAATGTCTTGACATACGAGCTGTACTTTCCTTGGGTGAGGGATATATGTCAGCGATTCCCAAACAAGGGGGTTGAGATCTTATCAACCCGTACGGCACGTGGCAACAGATTTCCCACCACTGCCATGAAGCCTTGTGCAGTTTCGGGTCATCGGGCACTGCCAGAAAGGGATACATCTGGCCGGGTGTGGTTTTGAAATCATGTCTGATGTCGCTCTGTAAGGCTAACAAGATGCCTAAATGATGGAAAGAAAAGAGTAAAAAGGATTGGTCCTTGTGGAGAAAAAGAAATGGGAAGCGTTGGTTTGCTGTCAGGGCGGCATGCTGGGGATGCCTGCAGACAGTGGACTCCTGTATTTTTCTCAGACAGGAGTGTTATGGGGACCTGTCCACGCTACAGCTTTGAAAATAGAAAACGCTGGAAATGTAATTCAGAAAGACGTGGGGAAGTGTGACAGAAATTTCGCAAGGCCTCGCCAAACAGGCCACCATGCCCTGGAAGGAATGGGCTTGTTTTGATACCAATGAATCTATTCTTTTTTACTCGGGGCGCAGCCGCAAAATGTGTTGTAATTCCCCATTGTCTGACCCCCGTAATCATGTATGTTCTAATAAGTGGACCTGGGGTTCTGCTGTACTTAGGAGTGAACACTGAACGAGGGCGCATCAGTGAAAGTAATGTATTGTACTGTCTTTTCCGGTAGTTTGTGACTGAGATGGCAGCCAGCCATGGGCTGCCGTGGGCTGCGCGGAGGCAGTGAGGGGGACCATACGGTCACATGCATGTTGGGTGATGTTGACAGCACATGGGGGATTATATTAATAGATGGTTAATTGATGATCACTATAGTCCAAGAGTTAAGAACGCTCGATTTTCATCGTTGGATGGAGCCCACCTCGCTTAGGGAGGTCATATTTTATTTGGGGCATTTGGTTGATGAAGTGTCCATTTGGAAGTGTATTTCACTTGAACGGGTGTTTTGGCAGGATTTGCCGGGTCGCGGATCAGAGTATTCTTACAGGTTTCGCACGATCAGAGCTGAGATGGGGATACCAACAGGTTTACAGTAGTATCGGGTGATGGGAAGGAAGATGGGATGCCTGGCAGCAGCCGGGGCAGGGCCAGGGGGCGGATCTGCCACCCGTACCAGATGATCCGTGGGAGCGGGACCTCGATGACGAGTTTGAGAATGACATCCTTTTGTTTCTCTGAATGGGTGGCAATAAAAGCTAACTTATGCTATACTGAAATTTGAAGCTCTTTGACAGAAAACACGAAAACACAGCCAAAACTTAGTTGGGCATGTGCTGCCCCTGATTGTCTTTGGATTGGGGGCGATTGCATGAGAGCGATCGCTGTGCTGAAGTCATGATTACTGTTGTCATGTAATGTACTTGGGCCGTACTTTAATGGAATGATTGTTGCATTGTTGTGCTTGCTGGCAGCATTGATTACTAAAAATCCAGTCAGTTTGGTGGGGGCGGCCCCATGGTTGATGTGGTGAAGATATCCTGACCGTTTCTAGGTGATCTCTATTGATGTGACTTTTTTTAATTTGATTGGAAGCAGCTTGGACCCTTTGGGACCAGGATGGCCCCTTTGACATGGATTGGTGGGAGCTGCTGGCAGGGCGTGTGAGCTCTCCAGCCCTGGGTTGTCGATTGGTGAGAATTTGTGACGGGCGATGAGCGCGCGGGGCTGAGAGTTGTAAAGACACTATTATAAGGCCCAATGGGCCCACATTTCGGTGTTGGTTTCTGTGTGTGTTCTGTGCGTGAGGTCAGCGAACTGGCTGAAAGTGCTTTCCCATGCAGAATGGGTCTTCACCGCCGAATCAGATGCTGCAAGGCGCCGTCATAGCAGTATATGCGGACTATCTGGTGCTGATATACGCAGACGGCCATACGGTCATAATACCACCCCGCCGATAGGCGTGCCGTGGCCTGAACAGGGCTGCGAAATGGCCAATACCAAGGTATAAAGCGCAAAAGGCCCGTTGCGATTCTGTCGTGCGCGCCAGAAACTGTAAAATTGTAGTGGAATCTGCCGATTCGTGGCGGGATGCTTGACCCGTAGGCATCGGAAATCGCATATGGTCAAAAGTCCATGCGTAGCTGTGCCATTATGCTGCTGACGGCGGGCTCACGCGAACAGAACCAGATTGGCGTCAAATTTAGGACTGGTTTTTAAAGGGTGTGGTTTCTTTGGGCTTCGGGATTAGATTGTTGGAATTGGCTTTTTAGGGAATTTTGTGTTCGATGTCCTTTTCAATACTGATGTGTGTAATGGGACGTGCATAATTCCACAGATACCCCTTCACTCGTGACTTAACGCAAGGTTTGATGGATCCTGATCAAACCAGAAAACCCAGCTTAGCGGTTTAAAAAGGTGATGCTAATTCAGGGGCACGCGGACTGACCGCGAATTCGCAGACAGATAAGGACGCATGACGCTTCCCCAAGACACCGGTTCTCGGCCGGTCCATCCTTCCGCAGGCCATGGAAAGCCTTGACTGCAAAGATTCACCCAAATGCCGCCATCATTGCCATAGTGAAACAGAATTTCAGAAGAAAAAAATCCCGCACGCAGCCTATGAATCACTACACAGAATTCTAGCATCAACCACAGCCAATCCCAAAACTCGTCCGCCGATATCCTATCAGATAATTCGA
This sequence comes from Ostreobium quekettii, assembly GCA_905146915.1. Classification (NCBI taxonomy): domain Eukaryota; kingdom Viridiplantae; phylum Chlorophyta; class Ulvophyceae; order Bryopsidales; family Ostreobiaceae; genus Ostreobium; species Ostreobium quekettii. The sequence continues at coordinate 54,794 of CAJHUC010001395.1, read as the reverse complement.
CATATCCTTTCCTGTTGCAGCCTTGAGAGCATCCAGTCGGTACCTTGGAGTCCACGGCAGTCACGTGATATGATTGTGCCCCAATATCACGCTCACATAAGCTTCCGCGGTTGAACAATATCATCGCAATCGCTGCGCATCAGACATAGAAACCCGCAGTCCGACAGATCGCTACGGCGCAACACGCTCTGTCATTTGCTGCTGACCCGCCAAGGCAGTCGGCCACTTCAACAGTACACCCGCAACATCTGCGGCTGCTGGGAACTGTCAATGTCTGTGGCTAAGGTGTTAATCAAGAGCTTAGCCGCATACGAGCTTGGCCTCATGCGGCTTGCCCGCCCACTCGAACGCCTGGTGTAGTTCTTTGCTTGGAGCATTGGACAACAATGGTTGGACCTTATGTCAAATGGGCGCAGGCCTCGGAAATGCCGATGCGGCTACACAGATACTTGACACTACGGGTATCATTCCGTCTACCATTTCGGACTTTCGATGTTTACGTGTAAAAGCACCGAAGTCTTTTCACAATTACAACGTCAAGAACATGCAAATTCATACATTCAGTATCTACCTCCGATCGGTCCACGGCGCCATCGCTTACTGCGTCGACAACAGCGATTACATCATTAACAAAAACTCATACCGGACCCACACAAGAGTACCGGAATGCAATCTGACCACCACTTGCACATGCTTGAGCTGGAGGGCAGCGTGGAGAATTGCAGCCTCAACTGCATATGCGAATTGAATTACATGTGGAGATCCGTCTCCGATCAATCCTTGGCGCAGTGCATGCAATCTTGTTATCTTTTCCAAAAGTTCGCCTGCCACATTATAACGTGGTAATTACCACGGCACACAGCAACCCCAGATTTGTTGATACCGGCCAGATGTGGTGTTGCCATATGGCAGCACCGGCATTCAGCGATGCCTGTCATGACATTGCCGTAATTAATACAGCCCGTATGCGTGCACGTACACTGCTGGGGTGTGACATCCATGAAGTGCTTGCTGCCGCGTTGGACACCTTCCCCCTCGCCACTGGCCGCCAGTTGCATCCAAAGCGCTCAGCTGCCCAGGTGTCATGAAGTACAGGTGGCAGGTTCGCGGTATGCATTAATTCGCCAGATTATGTAGCATATAGTACTATGTTTTTGAAATACGTCTCAAAATAAATGTGGCTTAATTTTAAACTTCAAATTTTGCCAAAATGCGATTGTTATTGCATATTTAGGAGGAGAAGGCATTTTTCAGCCCTGTATTTGGGGAGTTGCTACTGGTAAGTTATACGACTTCTGCACTTCATCATTGATGGAGTCCATCGATGTCGATGATTTCGACTTTCCAGCAAATGTTTTTGTGACTTGCATCAGCGGTTTCGCTCACGCACCAAAGCATTTCGTCCCAGAAAACGATTTCAAAATTATGCAGTCTGATACCGTGGTTGATGTGCTCTTCCCTTAAGGAATTCTGATAATGCAGGTGCACGAACCCAGGACCCTTAGAACGGACAAGCGACGAATGAATCAGAATTGAGGACGCACAGAAGACCGCACAGGAAGCCTTCCCGTGCAAAAGAATCCGCCAGCATTCAATGCAATTCAGGAATAGACGAGCAGCTCGCCGCAAGGCATACCTTATGTCGTCACTGAATGGTACATAAATTTTAATCCGTAACTCTATCATCGACTTTTGACACAGCAGACATGAGGTCCAAACATTTGCGGCACCGTAAAACCTATTAATACGTTTTACGGCAACAGAACAATATTGTCCTGTTGGAGCACCACCACCCCAAAGCCGAGGAAAATCTAGGCTGTGGTCAATATTTGATCAAAAGCGGGCCGCCAAGTATTCCGCAGTGGATTGTTAGTGACAACCCATGGGCTTGGGTTTCATAGAGGAGTTTTCGATAGGTGCGCATCACGACACAACGTGGTTTTAAACAGTGTGAATGACAATTCACACATTTGAGCATAAATACCGTGGATCCCAAAAGATTCACGTCCAGAACCTCAACATAATGTATTAAGGAAAACGATATCAAGGAGGACAGTAGATTTTTGGTGCAAATTTCTTTTTTTCATCTGCAGAAAATGTCTACCCAATGCGCATTCAATCCCATCACCTCGGTGTTCATAGTGTGAACTCAGTGCTGACATGTGTCTCAAATGAGAAACTACTTCCTATGTGGGTCAAGGACAGGCAATTTCTTGCACTTGAATGTGCTGCAACCCGCTCTACCGAAATTCACGCAGATCTCAGTTGGTATTTGCGAAGTTCCTCTTTCTCGTTTTCTCGGCATGGACAAAGATATTATATTGTCTGGCGCGTGATGGAGGGCAACCACTTCACATATTACTCATCCCGAAAGTGTCTTGCATGATAGGGCCCCACGTGCCATCTGCCTAACGATAGATCTTCTGACAAGCGGCCCTTGTATGCTATAGTTTTAACCTACTTTGTGGGAATCTGGATTCAAGGGGCCTCTTATTTCCAGGGATCACATGTTGGATACCAATCTTCTTTTCAAGAGAACCAAGAGTGCCTTCAACATGGCCCTGCTTGGCGATCGTGCTAGTGAGGAAAAGGTGTAGATTAGGCGATGTGATGCTATCTCAGCCCACAGCACACTATGCAATATATTTTTAGCAATTTCGCATAATTTGAACATCGAGCGAAATCTTGCGAAGGAAAAACTGTTTTCTGGCGTCATTGGCCAAATATAATGCGTTACAACGCACGCTTTGCACCTACGGCACTACTGATCTGCAGAAGCGTACGGTACTGCAAACATGCACACAGTGGCAGTTCCTTTTGAAGTAAAAGTAGCACTTGTGGACTTGGGTGCAGCGCGTAGTGCACTTTAAGCAAACAAGTTTATTGGTATTGACAGTATTATTCATACCCTGAGGCGATACATGCAACGCCAGATGGCACCAACGTGACCTCTGCCTTCCGGGTGCCATCCGGTGAGGCGCATTGTCACAAGTGTATGAACGCATGCACATGTCACAGAGCATCGTATCGTCGTGCGAAGATGCCATGCTTTATTACAGTTTTGTGACACCCGACTTACGTAATTTTCACACACATTCGAACATGTATCTGCATAAGGTCTGCTTGAACGCACAACTTCTGCAAAACACAAAATTATAGAGGTTGATAAAAAGAGACGTGTGTTCTTGGGAGTCTGCAGTTCAATCTACAGGCGAAAACACAACAAACACGCCAAAAAGTGTCGAAAAGAATTTGTGAGTCTTTCTGGGTTGGATGAATTTCTTTTTCTGTGATTCAGTGTTTTGGAAAGTTTGACGAAACAGCATTGTTCCAGAGTTGCTGTCAGCATGAACATCAGAAAAATCGCTGTATCAACAGTTTGACTTATCTAAGGCCACTGCTAAGTGCCCCGCTCTGAATCCTGTGAGCTTCTACGCAATTCAAATGAGGCAATGCCCCGTGAAAATGGTCAAGTGCACAGTTCCTATACAGCAGGGTACCTTCTGGGAAGGGGAGGAGGGTGTCTAAAACAGGCACCAAAACACGACCGTGTTTTGTAACACGCCCTGCCTGGCAACTATATTAATGAAATGTCCATTGACAAACAGAGAACTACAACACCCGACCCTTCGCTGAGAACTGATTGCAAAAGCAGGATGCTGCACATGACGATACCCAGGGATGGTCCCGCATCTATCACAGTTTCTGAGAGCATGTATATGCGTCCTGTTCCAAGAAAGCGGAAACGCCCAAAGAATGCAAACCCTTGCCTGTGGAGGTGACGCCCGCATCTACCAATGCGACTGGTTTCAAGCAGGCTGGGCGACGCGCCATGGAATTGCAGTGACCAAGCTCATCTCACTATTGCAGACTACCTCTTACCACGATCCTCTCCAAATGGCATCGCTGCCCAAGCCCGATCCGCCACACTTTTGTGACTAATAATCTAATGCGTGCCCCTTGCACCATCCAAGGCACACTAAGAACCGACCTTGCGTCGGCGCCGGGGCGTGTTTTGTGGCTGGCCCTGTCACACCGCCCTTTGGTGCGGGAACTTCCGATTGGCGGCGACCACGGAGCCTCCCACCACCGTCCTGTCACCCCATCACTGCTGTACGTCCGGTTGGACGTCATCCCAATATGTCCCTTCAGTGTCCAGCCTGGTCAGACCCACGGGTAAATGATAACCACCCGAAGTCCCAGCGGCAAAGCTGTATATCACGATCAGCGAACCGCCTCCACGCCTCGCGCCCAGGAAGAAAGCGAGAGCGGCCGTAGCTAGACGCTGCCGCCTCTTGCCCCGCGTCTCGGAGGCGCCTGCCGCCCTCCACAGTGAACGCCCAGGCGTGTGAGAGCTTGAGTTGGTGTCAAGCAGTGCGCCCGCGTAACTAAGGTGGGGCTGCGGAGCAATCGCGGGAGCGGACGCTGTCATGCTGGGCCGCTGTATTTCCCTCGGGGGCCACTTCCATGTCGGCTGATGTGGCCGGCGCTTCGCACCGGCGGCAGATGTCCCAGGCGGGGGGTCTGTGGCTTGTGGGGAGCGCGTTGGTGCCGTCGTCTTTGGTGACGAGGCGGCCATCGAGCGGTCAGAAAATCTGGGAGGGGTTAGTGAGCGGAGGGGACGCGTTGGTGCCGAGTGCTGCCCAGCGGAGCGATGACTGCAGCCGCGGTCTGTGTTGCTGTTGGCGTCAACGGGGAAGGCTGCACCAGCGCCGGGAGGCCATGCATGGCATGGGCATTCCAGATTCTGGGCTTCGCATGGATCGCGCAATCGCGATCGCGTTTCGGAGCACGCTTGGGCGGCGGATTCCCCCCTATGAGATTGCATGGGCTCGGCCATCATGCTGGCCGTTGTTTACACGCTGCGCACGACTCAGTGCGTTCCAATTATGTATCCGATCAACGACACGGTGAGTTTAGGCATGTATCTGTTGGACTGGATCTGCGAGGTGGATCCGGAATGTCGACGCACCCCAGCGCTCCCGCCGACAGGCCATCGCTGGTGTTATCTCATGTGAACCCTCGGCCCATTACACCATTTGTGCGGTGTTCGCTGCAGGACTGTGAGCAGCAATGGGTGCCACGTCCGCTTTGCTCCTCTGCGTCATCGGCGTTGCAGCGTTGGGGATGGACACGGTGAATGCGTTCACCTCTCAAACGGACCGTAAGTGGAGACTCCATAGGCAATCTCGGGGTGTCCGTGAGCGATTTGAAGCTCCTTGCAGCAATTCTGTGCGCAATGTAAAGGAGCTCATTGATCGCGTTTGTATATGAATCCACCGTGATCGCATTTCTGGACATCGACAAGCGACGGATTTGGAGCATCGGCCGTACCGCCAAGTCCGCATGCATACTCCAGGTGGCGAAGCCTGAAGTTCGGGTCATTTTTTGTGCCCTGACAAGAGCGCACATACTGAGGGTAGCGATTCAATCAGTGGCACGCTTACAATGGCGAAACGGCATTCTTGTTCGCGCAACCGTTCGTTTTTTTGTCCCACCACCCTGCATAGTCGTTGCTGGGAGGGTGGTAGTGACACCCTGAGAGGGTGTTGGTGAGTTCCGACAAGCGTCCAACTGAGAGGAATTCTTCGTCGTTGTTTCAGTGAACGCTCTGTACATCATCAAGGACGAGGTGTACAATCGGGACGAGCACTGGAGAGCCGTCGTGGACAAATGGAGTGGGGGTGGCCCAAATGGCGAAGATGACCCTTGTGGTGTGTGAAATATTGTATCAGCGACGAGCCCTCAGCTCGTGGCATTCAGCGTGCCATGAATTTTGCAGGATATCCGGGAACCCAGCTGGTGGTGCACCTGCTTCCAGGCCTGTGTCAATTCCATCACAATGTCTTATACTATTGTACAGAAACAAGTTCTACTGCAGTGGCAAGTTCTGCCATAATAATATGCATGGCGCAGCAATTTGTTGTGTGCCATGGAATCGGTGACTGCCTGAGAGGCATGGAGCAGGATATCTTACCCATTACAATGATTGCATGCGATCTATTCAGTGATGCTGAGCAGTAGTTGCCTCTCAACTGTTGAAATTCTAAATGCAAGGTATAGTCTTTTTGCCACTACCGCTGTGACAAACGACTGCTGTGTTGGATCAATATAGATTATGTTATCCACACTTAACACAGCTCTGTCTGCGGTTAGGTCTGGACTGGAGGGGAAATTGGGAGGGAGTTGAGTGCAGGGGACAGGATGGAAAGCCCTGGGAGGAGGAACGCTTTGTGACCAACATTCACATCACAGACAGTGCTGTTGGTGGACCCATTCCTCTGGGCATGAGTCTTCTGCACAACCTCATTGAGTTTGATATGGTACGGTGCGATGGAGTGTCCACACGATTGCTTGTGAAAATATAGCGTCACATTCTTGTGTAGAGGGTATGGCTGCGTCCAACTCAAAGAACTGGTGCAAGGCACAAGGCAGCCAATTTGCAGCTGTCCAGAACGTGTGCATTACAGTGCTTCAGGCAGTGGTTGAGTATCAACAGCTTGCTTTCAGAACCTATGTTACTAGTCCATATGCATTTGAACAGCATGCTCACACAATTCACATCCACTGAATGCAAAGGCATCCCCTTCAAAAATACTCTGCTGCAGCGTAGCACAGGATTTAATTTGTTGTAAAGTTAGAAGCCTGAAGGCTAGTGAAACAAAGCACACTGCTTTTCAACGACACCTGGCAATTGCCATGCCTCCATGAGATCCAACTCAGTTCTCTGTTTTCCGCTGCAGGATGGGAATCGCCTGACAGGCCCGCTCATCCCTCAAATCGCGTGCCTGCCAAATGTGGGAGAACTGGACCTTGCCAACAACTCAATCTGGGGCCCCATTCCCACAGCGTGGAGAGGATTGGAAAAGTATGGCCTAGCGCTGATTGGCACATTCACTCAGGGACTCTCCAGACCACAAATATTTGCCATTACCATCTCGTTGTGTAGATCCTAATGCGCTCGATTCAAGAGATTTTGGCACACAGCCTGTGTGACACAGGTGCCCGTGATGCAGCTTGCACTGGATGTTGGGATGCAATTCGCCTGCAGTAGTGGCGGGCTTCTCAAGTTCTGAACGTGTGTGGTTCTGATCCAGACTGGAGGAAGCTGAGTTGGAGAAGAACCCAGAGCTCTCCGGTTGCATCCCCCAAGGCATGCCTCCTGTCACGACTGTCTGCCCCGAAGAATTGCCGTATTGTGAGCTTATCGGCACGCTCACAGACCAGACCGCAGTGTGGTGAGTGGCAAGCGTATTGTGGATCGAGCAAGCAACGGCTGCGTGCTGGGTCCCCGGTTTTGCGCCACGCACGTCCGAAAATTGGCAAGAGCAAGGGTGCGTCTGACGGTTTGAAGTGTACATTCTAATGCACGGCGTCAGGGGCTTCAGGAGGAATTGCAGCATATGTGCGCAGATCTTCATGTCTGTTTAGGTGCTTTCCGTAACATGTTGGTGATATTTTGATGGCCGCTGTGCCAGGGGCTTCTGCGAGGACTACCCAGAGGTTAACCTGTGGTGCCCGACTCCGGAAGAAGTAAAGGAGTTCATTAACAATGGAAACAACTACGATTCACTTGTGGACCAGGCCTCCATGTCAACAACCCCACAGCCTGTGGGATTTACTGGGAACGCTGGCCCCATAACTGCCGATGCCACTACGTCGGAGGTTGCAGCGGCACCGCCACCCCGGGGTATCATTGGGAGGCTGTTCGACGGGGTATTTGGATAGAATCCAGCCCTGCCGCAGATTGGGGGCTACTTTTCCTGCTTCCATCCGCAGGACCTGGCATCATCATGTTGCCATCCAGGCCGCGATGGTTGAACATGTTGATCGGCAGCAGTAAGCCAAATTTCGTTCCTCAGGTCCTGCTGACGCGCTGATTGGAAACTCATCTGGAGAGCGCGCAGCCGAGCCACGAGGGTTATTGGCAATGAAGGGTGATAATCGAGGCTTGCCATAGCAGGGGTTTGCCATGTGTGAAACGCGATGTAACGCGAATCCTTTGCAATGTTGCCGTGCCTCATGGGATCAGAACATTCTTGGCATATTCGATTTTCAGCGTCATTGGCATTCTTGGCATATTCTATTTAGCATCATTTATTGTAGTGGCCAAAGTGAGAGGTGCAGATGCTCAACGCCACTGGACGCAAAACTGTGTCGTTTGCTTTTGTTACTGCTCCCAAACGCGCAGCGTGTGGGCTATGGTGTCCCTTGCTGGCCAGGATGAACGATGCCATCCACAACACCATTTTGCCATCAGCACATGATTTCCAGAAGTCATTGCATTTTAGCGTATGAGGTTAACTGCGACAATGAAGAGACCTGGTTGTTCCACAGTCCATTTCCAAACACAAGTTGGCACACGTTCGATTTACCCAGCCATTGAGTACACCATGGCGGTGACTAAGCAGCGTCAACGCAGAAGGAAACCAAAATTGTTGTTGAGCCTCTGACACCCTCCCTAACGACTGTCCCTGGGCAATGTATTTTAGGGTTGGCCCAAAGGTTGGCTGGCAATCGGCCTGCAGAGATGCCAGAGACACAGCGCATGTGCGCTGCACCATTAACACCATAGATGCTGGGCTTGTTAATAGGGACATTGCTAACATTACAGCCGCAAATATAAATACGCAACGACCGATTTCTCAACGTTACAAATCCAAGCTGGCGTCTTTGTTCAACACTGCAATCCGTCAGTCAATTGCCGCCCTACAATCCTTGCGCCAGGCACTTCGCTCCTCAGAAAATGACAATTGTCATCACTGGCCCCGCTGGCATGCCCGCTCCCAACAGCACATTACAATGGCCCCTGTGGCGCACTCAAAGTTTCCCTTCCAGTTGCGTTTGCCCCGTTGTGCCGGTAACTGAAACAATGCTGAGTTTCTGGCAATGGCAGCAATGGATGGCTCCAGCTAAGGGGCTACCTCAGTCTCTGATTGTCTTGCTTCGGTCCACCTTCTTACTCCTTAGCTGCAGTGGGATGAAGGATGGAGTTTCGCCCACCCCCCACCCCCAAAGCCCACTAGTGGAACAAATTACATTTCAGTATGATGCACATCCAGTGAGTCTGTGCAATATTTCTCTTCATTCATTGTCCCCAATCTCCTCTCCCCAAACCCGCGGTGGGCACACAAAAGTGGATACTGCAGTGTGTTGCTCTGTTGACTGAAAAAGTTCAATGGGCAGCGGCCGTTCTTGCCATCTGAACAAGTGTCTCCAGTATCATGTGCGTATATGGAAGTCAAGATGCCGAAAGAAAGGTTGCATGACAAGAAAAACTGCGAAACCATTGAGAGGCCACGGATATTTTGGCTGCGAAGAACATGTTATCAACGATTCTCAGCGCCTTCGTCGCGGGGATTCCGGACCAATTTGTATCAACTTCAGTGAACGTTAGTAACACGGCCCGGAGTTCCCAAACCTCAGGCTGCAGAACTCAAATCCGAGGGCACCCCTGGGGAGTGGATGGCGGTTGGCCACTCGCGGGAGACTCCGCCGGCGCCAGGGGCCCACCGTTCGAGGAGGAGGGCAGGCCAGTGCCGCTGACGCGCGCCGCCTGGGCAGCCGCGCACCCCAGCGCGATGGTGTTCGCCTTCGCCTCTAGGGTGCTGCAGAACTTGGTGGCCTACGCCTGGCCGGCGTACCTGTCCTACAAGTCCGTCGAGTCCAGGCAGCCGGAGGGCGTCCGCGACTGGTGCATCTACTGGTTCGTGCTGGCCCTGTTCACGATCGCCGAGAGGGTGGCGGACGCGTTCCTGTTCTGGGTTCCGCTGTACTATCCCGCCAAGGTGGCCTTCGTGCTCTACCTGTGGCACCCCAGGACGCTGGGCGCCAAGACGCTGTACGGCAAGGCGGTGAGGCCCACGCTGGGGTCTTACGAGCTGGAGATCGACCAGGCGGTCGAGGAGGCGCGCGTGTGGGTGAGGGACTGCGTCCTGGTGAATAAGAATAAGGCGGTGGACTACCTGCGGGCGAAGGGAACGGAGTTAGCGGCCAAGGCGCACGCGCTCTTGAAGCGGCTTGAGGCGGGATCCAATGAGATCGACAAGAGGGATTGATGCCGCGCTGCACGTCGCTCGGGGGTGAACGGGAGGCGGGAACGAGGTCTGAGAGTTCGGTACAGCCTCCCACGAAATGGATGGCACAGCCACGGCAAGGATTGGGGGGTGGGTGGAGCCGCCAGCCTTCCAGGAGATAGCTAGTCACATGCAGGTTCCTGTGGAGGCCTTGCAGCGCCATCGCCTTGTCTTTGCCTTGTCCATGGTCGGATTTGCTCCTTGCCATTTTGCTGGTGCTTTGGCTTCGCCACGGGCCGTCAGATTCCTGACAACGAGTGGAGATGGAAGCAGCAGCACTGGCAGGGGTATGTAGATTAGATCTAGCGTTGGATTTCTCTAGAAGGCTGTGTGTTGCTAATGGATCAGCCAATGGGCTAAGCCCCTGAGACCCTGGCAGCAGACTCAGACTGGCAGGCATTCTTTGTAGCACAGTGTAAGCAAATACGAGTGCTGCGAAACAACTGCTTGTGTGTGGCTACATGAACTGCTTCTATGTGTGCTGATCCTGCCACTGTGCAGTACCTGCCTGTGCCAACAGGCAATCAAGCAGTGCATTTGCAGGCTCATATTTGCAATTCAAAATGTGAAGAAATGGGAGAGTCCGACAGAACTGACACACCCCATGTTGAACCATAGAGTGCTTTGTGTCACCATTGATATCATTGGTCACATGGTAAGCGGGTCACTTTACATGGCTGAAAGCAACACTAATGTCTATGCTGAGATAAGAACGCATGGTTCCACTGTCACATAGTGCATCCATGGTTGCTGCGCCGTTTTCACACTATGCTGGAGCCCAGAGTTTCTCTCGTTGCTCCATTTCCTCCTTTAGACTGCAACGCGCTGTTTCCTTTGTCTTTGTCTTGAGGCCTCACACTCAAACTCAAATGTGGCGGTGAATCCAGAGGTTCGGGGTCATGGACTGCCTGGGGAATCATGACATTTGATTCAGGGGACCTTATCATAACTGACGGGCTGATAGTGACAAACGACTGCCTGAGAGAGTACTTGCTTACCCAAAGCACATGATCCGAGGCCTCATAGATGCTGACGCCATCGAGGGCAACTTCGTCGAAGGGATCCTCAAGCGAGATGGCTAGGTTCAGCAATCCAGTCAGCACAAGGTTCATCTGCAAACCAGCATGGCACCCTTTCGTTCAATTGTTATTGATTGCCTTGACAACATCCAGGCCATCGTGCGAATCTATATGAATGGTGTTTCTTTGTGCTTGCAGAAACGGCATTTCGCAAGGCGCCGTTATTCGAAACCAGGGGCGTGCAACATGGATGCTGAACAACTCAGTTCTTCTGGCATTTATGTATTTGTGTCCGCGTTTGCAAACTTCCTTTTTGCGCATGCTGGGGTTTTGTTGTGGCTTCGACACGTCTTGACAAATATAGCTTACCATGAGAGCGAGGAACAGGGCGAATGTGAAGCCCATGTCCATCTTCACCCGTGCCCACAAGGGTCCATAGAACAGAGGAAGGATGACCACCACATAGAACCGGGCCATTGATCGCAGGCCTTGTGGTGTTCGGTACTCCTTCAATTGCGACAGTCGCTCAATGGAAACGAACATCTTCAGCAGGATCGAGTTGACGGCAGTGACGTCAGCAGCGACCAAGCCTTGTTGGTGCAGTTTCTGCGGCAAGGCACGGAAGCTCTTCAACATTCAACGTGCGACATAAGCATGTGCGCCAGTGCGGCTGAATGCGCAACAAGTCCTGTTGCTTGCTTTGCAAGTAGCGACGACCCAGTCTGCACGCAGTTAGGCGTCTGAACTGGTTCAGGCACAGTAGAATAGAGTCCGCAGTGCAGTGTCCATTAGATTCCATGCCAGTGTAGAGTCTATGCCGCCAATGAGAACATAAAATGGACACTGCCGATCAAAATTCCGCAACCATGTGCTGCAAAACAACCATGTTACCGTCCGCTAGAACTCTTGCCGGCCTGCCAAAAGGACGGCTTGCTGGGTTAGTGCTCTGGAAGTCCGAGATATTCCTATCCGTGCCCCTTGGGCAGTGGCGAACAAGAACACAGTTGGGCAGACTCTTACCTGGCAGTATTGTGACATGTCCTTCAGGACTGCGCACAATCTCCGGGATCTAACCGACATCTCCTGGGAAACCGAAACCTGTCCAAAAACGCCATTGGTCCACGTGGGTCGCGCATGGCAGAAACGCATTTAGGCAGACTATCATGGGCCTCTGCAGCTTGCGCCGAAAATACGCAGAACAAATGCGTCGCTGAGTAACGGCTCCCGTGATTTGGCCAGCGCTTGGGGTCTGTAAATAGCTACGGCTGTGCGTTACAGTATTCAAGCATCGCGCACAATATAGGACAAGCACGAGTGCCTCAAAATTCCTTGAAGGATTGCTTGGAGCTCAAAAACGCCATGTAAAATTGTTACGAACGACGGAAAAAAATACCTGACGGTCGCACCAGAGCCAGCAGCTCAGCTGCGCTGTATTCTACACCCTTTCATGAGATAGGTAGTCGTGTAGGTTTGCAGGGTAACAACATCGCAACGCACCGGCCACGCGGTTGTGAAATGATAGTGCGATTTTGTTTCGAGCTACGCAGATGTCGGGAAGAGCCATCGCACCAAAAATTGTGGAATGCGGGTGCTTGTCGGCATCTGGAAGCTGTAGTGTTATGTTGTGAACCAGCCATGCTGCAAGTAAGCCTGAAGCTCACCTGGGTGAGCAAAAGCAGCAGTTATGGGACTGATAGGTTCTGTTTAAAACCCCTGCAGCAATGTGCTTGTCTCGCTCTCGGTGCATAGCACGAGGACTGGGGTGGAGGCATGAAAAGGGCATTCCACAAAATGTGGCGAATTGGGTGGGTCCGCGCACTCACCCCACAGTGCCTTCACCAGGCCGCGCATGTCTTGTAGCGCCTGCTTATTTGGCTTCGGCGGCCAGTCCCTGTGGGCCAAGTAGAGGGCCAGGCAGGCGGACTTTACTGTTCAGCGCATGCACAACACCCGCACGTCATCGCTCAACACTTTCAACTTGAAAGACTCTTGACAATCCAATCGCGTCCATGCGCGCGGAGGCTGCTCAAGGAGTCACCGGTTCCAGACTGTAGGTGGAAAAACCTCACCTTCCGCTATTTCGAAGAGCGCTTTATCTCTCCTCCCAATCGCCTGCGCACAAGCAGGACACATATTCACAGATCAAACCCACGGGCTCGACCTCCCTGTGCACGATCAGTAGGCGGGTAGCCGATGACGCTAGAATTCGCACCCGGTGCACCATCCACAGCAGGGGCACCACAACCAGGAAGCACGCCAGCGTCCAGCCCCAGCCTTGCGACGGCGCCAGCGCCACATCCCGGTGGTAGCTGAAGAAGGCGCAAGACGACGCGGCGACGAGCGACGAGTACAGGGACAGCCATGTGCGCAGCCTCAGGGAGACCGCGAGGCTGAGGCCCACGTCCCACAGGTGGCGCCTAGCCGCGGCCAGCTGCAGGCGGGGGTCCCCCAGCCTGTGGCTGCTCCAGACGGGCACCCCCCTGGACCGGAGGGACACCACGGAGGGCTCGCCCCGCCTGCCCCTTGGGCCAGGGGACCCACAGCCTGGGCCGTGGAAGCTTGGGGGCGCCCGAGCCATGGTGCCCGGGACGCCAGGAGAGCACAGGAGACGCAGGAGACCACTCGGAGACCGTAGGGCGTGCTCGTCGGGGAGTCCCCTCGAAGGCTTGAAGCGCCGGCTTGCCGCCCGCTTGGCCTCGGAGGAGAGGGTCGCCTGGTGGGACTCCGCGGGCTGGACGTCGAGTCGTCGGGCGGGCGGGGAATCACGAGACCGGGCGGTGTGGGGATGAAGGCGGGGCGCGGAGGGGGCGGTGGGGGCCAATCCGCCGCGGAAGCGCCACTGGCGGCCTCGATTGCGCGGGCAAACAGGCGCTTAGCAGGGGAGCTGCGGAGGTGTGAATTCGGCCCTTGCATTGCGCCGCAGCCGGTAATTTAGAGTTGAGCGGGCCCCCTACTTTGCGGCCTCACGAGCGACGCTGGGGGACTTTCCAGCTCCTCCTGAAGCCAGTGGTTGTGCCGACATTATCCGCGCTGAGGGAGGCTGCGCGGATCATTCACAGCTGCGACTTCTACCATGGCAATGTTTACCAAGAGATTCAGCCACCACTGGAACTAACCAGTGCACAACACCAACACGTTGGTGCATGTAACACCAAGCGCACTATCTCGATCCGCATAACTGTAAAGCTAAACGGAAGTTCAGCTCATCCACCACCCTCTGTCGCTACGTCCCTATTTCGATAACCCTGCAGTGCAGAAGTCAATATCGTTGTCATTGCCCGACAGCGGTTGGGTGCACAACAGAGTCATGCCTTCACATAACGAGGCGCCAATTGAACCACCACGACTCGTGGCACTCTTACAAGAATTCAAATATTTCAATAGCAATCAAATGAAACCAAGAATTTTTCTGCACCTAGTAGCCCAACGTCCGCAAAACAGGCTCCCATTAGTCATCCAGAAAGCTCAGGACGTCCTCTGGCTTGATGGTGTCCCTCTCGTATGATGCATAATAATCTATGATGTTCACTGATTCCGAGTTCAGCCAATCTTTGACACACTTCAGTCCCTCACTCTCCTTTCCTTCCTTCACTTCCTTGAGGATCTCAAGGATCACTTTGCTTCCACACGCGCTATCCACTAATGGGGAGTCCTCGTCAGGGCCACCCCCAGCCAGGATCATCGAGCCAAGCCTGTGCAAACCAACGATGTCTTGAGACACCAAGATCCCCAACAGCCTTCCTATCAGCTTTGGAGCGTTTGGAAAGTCCTCTGCCATATCTGGGATCTTCTGCAAGATGCCCTCTACACCCTTCTCCATGTCTTCAGGACTCGCAACAGGAGCCGCATCGTCAGGCTGCCCTTGGCTCAGTGCGATCATCAAGTCCGCAAGTGGTAACAGTCGCTTCGCAGCATCTATGCCCCTGATGTTCAAAGCCTGCTCCACTGACGTGGACAAGATCTCTGGCACCTGTGCTCCCGCTGTCTTCAGCTCTTCGACACATTTCACAGGCTCGTCGATGTTGTCCATATCGTGGTAATATTCCTCAATGAGCCCTTTCACCTTCCGCTTCAGAAGCTCCTCTGAGATCGCCTTGGGGGGCTCCTCGGCCTGTGGAACAGGCTTGCGCGAGGGAGGTGCCAAGTTCAGCACTGGCCTCTCTCGCATCGGCTCCTTTGAGGGTGAATTGGGCCTCCGAACGAAACTTGGCGACTCACGCTGCTGCTGGCGGCCAGCTGGCCGGAGGGAGATCTCCTGCGAATCTGTCCGTCCCAGTGACCTGATTCTTGTCAAAGGCCGAACCTCCTCACCTCGCATCAGAGGGGGGGTAGGTGATGGGCTGGGGCCCGGCCGGCCTGGAGGTGGGGGAGGGCCACTCCTGCCCCACATACCACCACCGACTCTATCCTCCAAGTGCCGAGCTGATCGGGAGCCGCCCCAGTGACCACCACCACCACCGCGTCCTCTGTCACGAATAGCCATCTGCTCCTTGGCAGCCTCCTTGTGGATCTCCTCTATCGTCTTAGGGCCTTCCTGCTGGCGACGCTCCACCCAGCCACGGTCCTTCATCTCAATAAGGTCCAGAAGCATGAATCTATGTCGAACGTCCAAGTTCTGATTTTCGGCAAGCCTGCCAACCCTGACGAAATAAGCTTTCAATTCAGACCGCAGGGTCAGCCGCCGTCCCACAGTGGCCACAAGCTTGCAGAGGCATTCAATATCCTCAGGCTTGGGACTCTTTTCTTCCCGCAGCAGCTCCACAATACATTGGTGGATGATTTTTTCAGTGAGCATGCCCTCCTTGAACAAATGCCCAATGAACTGCATGTTTCCAAGGGACCTCATGCGTTCTTTTTTCGCCTGTATTAGGATCTTTCTGTCCTCCTCAGTGCCCTGGCAACCGCGCAAATTCATCGGTCAGCACAGCATCCCAACAACACAACAGCATGCCAGAGCCAACTGAGCATTGAGCGCAAGCAGCTGAGCTGTATGATATTGACAGGCACACAAAACTGCCAACAAGCTTGTACATTGCAACCAACAGAAGCGCGCAACTCACCGCTCCCTTGGACTCAGCCTCTTCAGCCGCTCTCATGGCTGCATCGCCCTTCTCGAACTCAGCCTGACACTTGTTCAAAAGGAGCCTCCTGAAAGTAACCTTCCTGGGGTCTCCCTCCACTGTGAACTCCGGCATCGCCATGCTCAAGAGTTTGCAAAGAGAAGCGTAGAGTGCACAAAATGTTGTCTCGATCAATGCTTTGTCAAATATTTGATCGATTAACCCTGTTAGAGTTTGTGCTGATGCGATTTCGACCTCTTTCATCTGGGACACACAAGTAAACCAGGTCAATGAAAAATCAAGCTTGAGTGCAGCTCAGCACTAAGAAACAAGCCATGCTAATTTGCATGAAGTCACAACAGACCAGATTATTGCTTAACAACAGTGCTGACTTTCGTTAGACACCAGTTATATCTACTGGCGACCAACAAGACAGAACGTTCGTTTCACACCTCAGGCACAAGGTACATACCAGATTAAACATCTTCTGGAAGTTATCTGGGGTGAGCTTGTTCAGAATTGACTTGAACGACTTCTGTCGTTTCTCCTCCTCAGGGTCATCACTGGTGGTTTTCCCGACAACGTATCTGTTTGACAAACAGCACAAACTTGTCAAGTACACCCACAAAAGAAGACACTGCCACGATTGCCCCCAACATGTTGCAGGCTACTTCAGCCAACTCCCACATACCCACACACATGCCCAGGCTATTCACACAGTAGCCCACCTGTTTTCGGACTTGTGCAGCTGTGTGGAGGCAGCACCGAACGGTGATAGCGGCATAGGGGCCTTTCCCCATCTGTCCTCGTCGATGCCTTTGCCCCTATCGACACCAGCCCTGCTGCGGTAGCTTCTCCCACTACCAGTGCGGCCTGCATTCGCACCCAGTACAGCCATGTCTGGGTTGACTTGACAGTGCATGCACCAAAACAAGCAGGGGACACTTTAACACAGCTCCTGATGAGCCCCCCCTCCATCTTCTGAGCAATACAGGAGATTTTCAGAAATCCAATTCGGGCACAGCAGGCCCCACCTTGGCTGGGGTCCTTTCCCCACATGCCTCCAGAAGACCTCGAGCTGCGATCGCGATCCCGTTCTCTTTCCCTTTCTCTTTCCCGGTCCCTCTCTCGGTCTCTGTCCTCCACGGAGCCTCTGGCGCCCCTGGAGCCCCATCGGTCGCTGTTGCGACCGCTCCTCGTTGGCGCAATGGCGTCCTTCAAAAACTGCCCAACAGCGATGTCCAGGGGTTTCTCCATAAAGCACGACTTCACCTTCAGCAGGAAGTCGAAGACGTAGACCCTCTTTCCGCTGCGTTTGTGATCAATTTCGGCATCGCCGATGCGGAGGCCGCTCCTGGACCTGGAGGGGCCCAGGCCCCTCCAATCCCTTTTGGACTGGTCGCCAGAGTTCGAGCTAAAACTGGGAGAACGCGTGACCGTCTTCAGCGACCCGGAGCGCCTTGGCGGCAGGAAACCCTCTTCCCCAGGACTCCATGGCCCCTTCTCAAAACCATCGGGCGGTCTCGAGTTGGCAGCCCTGAGCACGTTCAGCGACTCCATGCTGTAATACCTCCTAGCCACACACAGCAAACCGCCCTCAGAGCCACGACAGCGGACAGGTGCTGCGGAGCGGCGCAGCTAGCGCTGGCACCTCTGCACAAAGCGCCGCGCACCTGTCGTCCGCGGACGAATGCGAGAGACACGCTTGGGGCCTGAGCTGCGCAACGACCCTTCCAAAATGCCGACAACCAACTGCGCCCTCCGCCCCCGCTCCCTCGACGCAGGGAGCAGCGCCGGGAAATGCCAAACGAGGAGGAATGCGCGCACATAGGGGCCCGATCACGGTTGAACGCCGCGCAACGTGCTAACATGCACTGCCGCATCCACAGGGCAGCAGACAACTCCGATGATTCACCAAACAGACCCGCACAAAGCACATCCTCTCCTTCGTTTCACAATCCGACCCAGGACGGGGTCCCGAACACTCACCTGGAGGTTTGGGGCGCCGGCGACCACATGTTCTCATCGTTACTCTTCGCCTCGCCAGCCCCCGAACTCGATGGCTCCGACTCCTCCGGGGACGCCGGCGTCACCGTGCCCGTCGCGGGGGCCACCTCGTTGGGAGTAGCAGTGCCCGTGGGAGGCTCCAAAACCACTGGCGAGGCCACCCCGCTGCCCGCCTCGGCCGTTGTTGCAGCAGCCTCAGACTGCTCGCTTGGCACGCCGCCGCTCGCGGCGGCTTCCTTTCCCTCAACGGGCGCCGGGGTGTCACTGGCAGCAATTGGCTCCGCATCCTCTTCTTCCGCAACGACCCTTGAGCTCGGAATCACAACGGCGTCCGCCGCAGTCGGCGCCGGTGCAGTGTCGGTGCTCCCCTCTGCGCAGGGAGCAGCAGCTGCAGGATGCCAAGCCTTTTCATCTTCGCCTTCAGCGGCGGTCGACGGCCCATCCGTCCCATCCACCCCATCGGCGGGAGTGGCAGAAACCTGTGCAGCCTGCGGAACCTGCTGTGGCTGTGCTGCCCCTGGAGCCTCTTCCTTTTGAGGGGCCTTCGGCTCCAGAGCGGCCTTCGCAGCTTCAGCCGCCTGCTGCGCCTGAGCCGTCTGCTGCGCCAGTCGCGCTTCAGGAGTCTGCTGTGCCTGCGGGGCACCTGAAGGCTGCACAGCTTTGGGAGCAGGCTTGGGCTGAATAGCCGACCAACCCTTTTTTGATGCACTCCACTTTGACTTGCCCGTCTCAGGCTCCTCCTTCACAGGTTCATCGCGTTCAGCTTTCTTGAGCACGGCATCGGATCGGGAATGCGACTCCTCCTGCACATTTTCACGCTCAGTCTTCTTGGGCAAGGCATCGGTTTGCACATGGCTCTCTCCCACTTTGCCCGTGTGAACCCCATTCTCAACCACGGGAATGGACTTTGCACCCTTGGCCAGCGCAGGTTTCGCATCATCCGATTCTGTGGTGGGCATCTTCTCTGCTGACGGAGGCTGGTCTCGTTGCGCAGAACCTTCCTGCTGGGTTTTGTCAACCTTTGCAGGTAATGGCTGCTGTTCAGTGCGCTGGTCAGATGCGACCACACTCTTGGCAGAACCACCCTGAGGCACAGCTACAACCTGCGGCTTGCCCTTCTTAGCAGCCTTCCCTCCCTCTGGAACAGTGCCCTTTTGAAGACCTGGCTGTTCGAATTTGTGTTCTGCTGCTACCAGCCTCGTGGGCTGCGTGCCAGCTGTGGGCTTATGCAGAGTCGATGCTAGCACAGCAGAGCTTGTGGAAGAACTGCCCTCCCCTCGTGTTGTCAGTTGTGCTGCCTTTGGGCTGGGACCACCCTGTTGGTGTGGAGACATCAAACCTCCCCTCACTGTTGCATGCTTGGCACTATGCAACACTTTCACTTCACCACTCTGGGACCTGGCTAGCTTCTGTCCAGCTGACTTTTCAGGTGCGGATAGCTTGCTCTTACGGACGACATCCTTGCTGGACACAGACTTCCCAAGCGGAGCTGTTTCGCCTGCAAGGTAAAGGTGCTGCTCAGAAAACCTGCCTGCTACTTCGTTGGTCTCTCCCAGAATCGTGGCACACTTGGCAAGACCAATAAACGAGCACAGCCATCCAAATCCCCATATCGTGCTGCCAAAGCCTTACCTTTGTCGCCCGTGATTGCCTTGTTGGTCTTGGGATCTACAAGAGACAAGGCCTTCTTCGCCCTGTTGGCAGCAGGTTGTTGTGGTGACCAGGACTGCTCAGGCTCGCTCGCCACCGAGGACGCCGCCCTTGGCACAGGCGGGCCCTGAGGAGATGCCTCCAATGGCATTCTGCTGCTGGCTCGGTCCCCACCCCATGGAGGCCACTGCTGCTGCTCCACAAAGCCCACCGGCTGGTAGGGCATGCCGCCATATGGGTAGTAGGCTCCTGGCCCCTGGGGCGGTCCAGTCATCTGGCCGCTGTAAGGCGCACCGCTTGCCGGAGGCCCGGGTGGCTGAGGTCGCTTTGAACCCCCAGAGCCCCTCCTGGCCCCTCCTGGCCTGGGAGGGTGTGTAGCTTGTTGAGGCTGGTAGTATGGAGGCGGCATTTGCCCCGCAACGCCGTAGCCCACGCCCATTCCCGGCTGTGGGCCGGCGTATCCCGGCGAAGGAACGTCCATATGCTGCGCGACAGCAAGGGGAGCTTTCAGGAAACTGGGGCTGGCGGACGGGGACGGAAGTGGTGCACGCACAGCAGTGCACAGCTCAGAACCAGCGTTTCCGCGGCGACTAAGGGCGCCCCGTCCCTGGGACTGGCCAATGGCGCGTGGCACTACTTCACGTGGCAAGAATTGGCGGTGGGATTCGGTGAGATGGTCTCAGAAACGCGCACGGGAGCGGCTGGCCCACAGCGAAAACGCGTGCAGAGGGCAATCTGCTCATTTGTGGGCGTTGCCTGGCCGGGAACCATCTCCGAAAGGAGTCGCAAAGCCGGGCGAGCATTCCGAGGTCACTCCGCCGTGTCTCAGGCCTGCGAACGCCAGCGATCTGCCGCACCAGCCACTACATAGGAAACCCCTCCGCGCCCGACTCACGGCGCGCCCGCCGGTGCCAACAAAAAATCCGCGCGCATCGCATCTGCACGCGCAGCCAGGCGCCACCAGCGGGGCCACAGCGCAGGATGGGACCAGCAGCGGCCAGCGCACTTTTTCCCTCACCTGCAGTCCCGGGAAGGAACCAAACTGTATGGGCCCGTCTGCAGCAAGGGACACAGCAGAAGCACAGACTCAGGACCATGCCATCTCAACCCAACACGAGCCTGCAGCACGTCTGTGCGGCCCGGGTGCAAACTCCTGCAAGCGCGCAATCCGCCCCCGGCGGGTCACCCGTGGCGGAGCGCGACGCCCCCAACCGCTGCCCACGGCCAACTCGAGGAGCACGCGCCCGGCCCTCGGCTCACCGGCGCTCGCGGGCGGCGCCGTGACCGGCTGCATCCAGTAGCCGTTGCCCATCGCCCAGGGGTGGGAAAATTCCATGCTGCCCCTGGATACCAGCAGGCGCCGGGTTTCGCCCCGGCCGCTAACGCTTTGATGACGTTGGTCCCAGCAGTCACATGCAGGCCGGCCCCCAGCAGGGCGCCCGCCGCGAGGAAGGAAAATGAACCGCCGCGCGGGGGCGCTGTCGAAAGCGTGTTCAAAGAGCGGGAGGCGTTGGGGGAAGCGAGTCGTAGCGTAGCTGCTCCAGGCAGCCCATGGCAACCGAATGCGGTCGCCATGTCAAGTATGTCACGGGGGGGGCTGCGGGCATTGTTGGTCTGTTCTTGGTGGGGATGACGGTTGGCAGGGCCGCGCTGGGGTTAAATTGTAGAAACTTGAGCCATTAAACCAGATTGTGTAGCCGCCAGGCTGCCACGGGCACCGCGCCAAGGAGCACGTGGCTGCCGGCGGCTGTTTGCTTGCCCTGACGATGCCACACGCGGCGCTATAGTTGGTGGTCGCCGCTGGTGGGCTCGACGCACCCGAGTTCCGCGCAGGCGTCGCGAAAGGAGGTCGCAAACTGCGAGTGTTTCTTGACTGGCGTCACGCGTTCGCACGCTATGAGGTAGGGACTACCCAAACTTGTGTTCGGAGACGACTTCGTTCCGTTGCAAAACTTTTCAAAGCGCTCAAGATGGCATGCGGCTCACGAGGTTTTACTCTCAATGGCTGGTTTAGACCCAAGCTAAAGAAACGTCAAGCTGCGAGGTTCCTTGAACTCTGTGGCACTACATTTTGGACTTATTCTCGGTTCAACGATGGTCCTTTCCTCTGTGCCAGAATGGCGATTCCAGTAGGGCGCGCTTGCGCTGACAAGACTGCCGGATATGTGTGGCAAAACGACACATGGATGTGAACATATATAATACTGCAGATTTGCATGTCACTTTGGAACATGCACTGCTATGGGGGCCATGCTGCATGCAGAAGGCGAAACTCACAGCTGCGCCTCTCCACCCAGAGATAGCAGCACGGCCATGACTCTCCACTGCCTGGGACATTCTGTAGTTATTTATAGACATCAAGATCTGTGCAACCCAAACTCTGCTTGAATGTCGGATCCTCACGTGGAGGAACCAAACCATGCAGCTACTGTACCAGAATCCATGCTGCATCCGTTGTTGCAAAAGTTCCTGTTAGTGCCAACAAAATATTATGCACACAACAGTATTTGGAGTGCTGGACGACCATGGCACATTCCATTGGCACTCAGTCAAACTGAAATCTGAAAGCTGGAGGTCACATCTCCAGGGTGGTGGGCCAGTGGTCGTGTCCATGCCTGAAAGTTTCGCCTGACTCTCCACTTGGTGGGCTCACTAACTCAGCCAAACTCTGGGAAACAGTCTTGCCTAGTGAGGGATGGCATCAGTCCAGGTTCCATACCGATCAAACATAAAGTTGGTCATAGTACAATGCAACAGTATGAAGGTTTGCTTCCAAAAAATCTCAGTTCTAAACGTTTGCTCCATTCTGCACTCTGGCAATTGCACCCTTGCACATCGAACTACCATTGCTCAGGGAGCGCAATACCTACATTCCACCCATCTACAAGAATCCCGGTCTCCCAACATCTAACCATGCCCATCCTATGTACTCCATGCAACAGTGCTGTCGATTGAGAACAGGCAGCAATGTCAAGAAAGAATCAGTGATCAACAGAGTATAAAAACGAACATGCATCATCTTCTGACAGAGCCTTCCAGCTCTTCATTGTCCACCACTGCAACTGTGCCTTCCTCCACAGGCTTTGAAATCTGTCGTGGAACTGGTCCACGTTGCTGTTGGTACCGCCAAGTCAGAATAGACGCTCGCAATATCAACATTCCTGATTGACACCACCACACACCTGGCAATCCCCAGCCCAAAGGTTCAACCAGAAAAAGAGCAGTGCACACACACACTGCAGCGGATGACATAGAGAACGCAAGAAATCTGAAGTCCTTGGCCCCGATGAATATGCCATCATACACATACGCAGCTGAGCTGATTGGCAACACGAATGTGGCAATGGGTGCAATGCTGTAAACAGCTGTGGCAACAGTCCCGTCACTGGTAAAAATGGAAGGAAGAACAGGAGATGCAGCTTGCAGGAAGAAGGTCCAGAATACCCCTAGAGCAATCCCAAACTGCAAGAGCCTGTCTGACAAGCCTCTAGCTTGTCTCATGTCACCCTTCCCCAAAGCAACAGCCACAAGACTCTGTGCTGAGACGGCCAAAGAGTCTGTCGTGAGTGAATGCAGGAGCCAGAACTGGGCTACGACCTGGTGGGCAGCAATATTCACAGGTCCCAAGTGTGTCGCAACTGACGAAGCAAAGGTCTTGGTGAAGAGTAGAACAAATGTGCGAAGCAGCACTGTCCCCCCAGCCTGAAAGCAACATCAGTACAGGGGTCAGGGGCCCACGGAAGGGCATATGCTACCATAAGCAAAAATCTCTAGCAATGTTGGCCACCGAGAAACAGCTGCTTTGCACCATGTATTGGCCAATGCATTGCAATGGGACAGCAGAGCCGCATTTTCTAAGTTCTCAGGTTCCTCACAGTTGCAGTGGCAGTTGTCTACTCTGCAACAGATGCCCAAGAAACTAGGCCACAGCCTCCAATTGGTATCTGAGATGGAATGGTGCACACAAGTGCCACAACGGACATTGTATGCCTGTGTGAGGTTCCTACAGCTTCATTGGCACTTCCAAGAAGCAATACAATAAGCTGTCCCTCCCTTAACTTCATGCAAATGCATGAAACGTGCTTGCCATGAGAAAATGCAGGGTCTTGTGTTTGCAAAGGTGATAACAGAATGCCCAACCTCTATTTTCATATCAAGACTTTCTCACCTGCAGAAATGGCAGGTAGTCAGCCTGTGCCCTCCTCACAGCAACACTATACGAGCAGTCAAGTCCCAGTGTCTCCCTCTCCCTCCACAACACCATGACATATGCTCCGGCTGACAACCATTCAGCTGCTGTCGTGGCAACAGCTGCTCCCCTCACCCCCAAGTCAAAACTATATATTAAAATAGGGTCCAGGACAAGGTTGGCAGCATTGGCAAACAGCGTGATTAGCAGTGGCGTCTTCATGTCTTGAAGACCACGCAGGACTCCAGTTCCAACAAGCACAACAAGCACGGCAGGTGCAGCAAACGACCTGACAGGGTGAGCACAGAGCTGTCATTTGAGGTGAGCAGCAACGCACTGTCCAATATGCCAAGGTTGCCAGTAGCACAGTGTCCCACTTGCACACCTAATTTCCATTCTGAACACCCAAACGCTGGACGCCTATGTGCCCTCCAACAGACTTGTGCTGGTGGCCTCTGAAGCAAAACTGGCAATGGCTGCAAAGTGTTGAACAGCTAACCAATGCAAAATGGCACCACTACAGCACTGGTAAAAAGTGGATGATGTCACTTAAACACAGGCATGCTACTCTGCACATTGGACTCTCTTGTAAGCTAGGCTGTATTGTACTTTGCACTGGGGATGCACACACTGCTTCTTATTGCCTCATTGGTGCTTGACCATAATTTACCACTGTTTACAAAAGCAATCAAAGCAATAACATCAGTACGGGGCCTTTGGACGAACGTACAAGGGCAATACAAAGCTGCACAGCTATTGGGGCAGAGGCTGAACAAAAGCAGGCGAGAGCCTTGCTTGGTAGCCTGCTTGGCTGAAATAATCACTGTGGTCCACTTCGATTTCTGATCAATGATGCAACATTTATCAGCTCGTTGCTTTGGGCAATTTCCAGGCTGCCAAGAAATCCAGTTTCAAATCATGGATGCTGTTCAACACAAGGTCGTTCCTTTTTATTGAAATCATCACACCCCTGCCAGTGACAGAACCTCTGACTGACCAGTGAACACGTTGTGAAAGAAATTACCAATGCAAGGCAGCAAATGAACAGCAACCAGCTCACCTGGCTACAAGGTATTCTTTTGCTGGTGCCAACATGCTTCCATCTGCGCCCATCACACCCAGGAACCAGTCTTGACCTATTACTAAGCCCCCAAGAAGGGATATCCCCAACACTCCAGCAAGGATCAATCCTTGAATGGTCACCTGGCCAGCCTGGTACAAGCAAAAGATGTGATTTTTAAACGTGATATCACCAGAAGTGAGCCAAAGTAATGCAAATATGCACCACGGCCTGCTGATTGATAGTTGCTGTTGCGGCTCATAGAAAATGGAGCCGTGTTTTTCAGGATCAAGAGTTTGGAAGGCACCTTTCAAGGATAAGTTCTCAGTGTGCAAGCTTTCCCATCACAACTGGTTGCCATTCTCAGCTCTGCCAGAAGCACATAGACTGCTACAGGTCAGACAGCAGGAGTTCCAGTATCCAAAAGACGCCCTACACCATCGGTTTTGGGGCCCCTGACACTACTTTCTAACTGCTACTCACCTTGTCCTTGTCTTGCGCAGCGACAGCTGTTGCGACGAGTGGTGTGGTTGTACTGGCCAAGAAGTTGAACAAGAAGAATGCCAGGGAGTACAAGGCAGTGTTCACACCCAGGGCGCCCTGGCGAACCAAAAAATGTTCTCTTCCTCAAATATCTGTCACACAGCCTATTAGGGTCAACAACTCTTGGAGCTTCACACAATGTGGCTCGACCATTTGTCAACTCACCAGTTCGTTGGGGCCCAGGCGGCCAACAAACATTGTGTCAACCTGAACCAACAACACAACGAACCTGTAAGGCAGCCGGCTATCAATCAAATAGAAACGCTCGCAAATTCGCTCAGAGAGGCAAGCAGAGCAGAGCAAAAGCTGTCGTGATGCTCGGCATTGCGCAACAGCATATCCATGTCCTTACAATAGAAAGCAGAGGATCCGCAGCCAGCGTCAAAAGAGCAGGGACTGCCAGAGACATGATCCGTTCGTCGTATGGGGACTGCAACGCTGCCTGCAATTGTCGCCAGCGTTCCTGCAAACTGTCGCGTCCTTTCCCAGAACCGCCGATCTTGCCGTTGATTGGAAGCCAGGGAGGCAGCCGGGTATCCTGGGCCCGGTGCGGCACCTTGTCTGAAAGCAATGCAGAGTGATTGCCAAAAGTGAGGATCAGCACACTCGCTGCGGCCTCGCTCGCAGGTTGCCATTTGCGACTGTTCGGCTGCCGTGCAGCCTGGCGTTTCCCAGCCCGCATGCGGAGAAGCCTGCGCGATCATTTGGCTGCGCTCGGTCGTACTTCCGCGCCGACGCACTCACCCTTCCATCGGACACCCTCTTTCGCGCAGTAAGGGAGCGTGCAAGGGAGCCGTTGCCCACGCCTGACGCCCCCCAAACGTCGACGCGTGCGCGGCCACCCTGCTTTCATGTGCGACGGCAGAGAGCGGCTTCGGCGCGTCACCAGAGGCTCAAGGAGACGGCCGACATGCTCCGGTGTCGGCAGGGCCATAGCTAGGGCCACAGAGTCCAGTGTCGCCGCGGTGGAAGGATGAACAGCCCCCCCCCACCCCCCTGGCAATGGCGCGCCCCTCAAGTATCCATGTGCACCGTTGACTTCTGTCTGCGGTCTGTTGGTGGGCGGCAAGGGCAAGTTGCCCCCAGCTGATGTGGACCGCGAGGTCGTTACGTACTGCTGGATGTACAGCAACGCCAGAGCACGCAAGTGCGCCACTTCGGGCAACTTCCTGCTTGAGTGAGCCTACCTGCCCGCGTGCAGGCCAACCATGCCGTTGTGGCTGGCTTGCCCTGGTGACTCAAATCTTCCAACCATCCTCTCCTTCCAGGCCTTTCTTTATGTTGAACAAATTGGTTCGCCCTTCGGCAGTCCTTGTTGCCTTTCAGAACTGGTTCGTATCAGAAAACGTCCTAAACTACTGACAATAATTCCATGAGGCCCAGCTGCCAAATTCTCTTGACTTTGTAAAAGCGTTTTGAGCCTGATGGCAGCAATTCTGCCTTCTTCCGATCAATATGAGTGTGCTTTTCACCCAGAAGCGCATCGGGTGTTTTTAATTACTGGTTTCCAAATCGTGTTTTCACCATATGCCATGGTGTTATGTTCCACTGTCGGTCGCCTTGTGTCGCATGGCCATCACGCTTATCCTCTCGAAGAGGACAAGGACCTTTGCTTGGTCCCTTCACCACTACCGTGTTGATTGTGCGATGGGGATTGAGGCTCCATTCAAGTGATCGACTTTCATAGTGCTTATGCACCAATTGCTAGAGTCTGCTCCATTGCAAGTATAAGTGCCGCATTTCTTAGGCAATCTTGTGCCTCGCCATCCCAGATCTTGATTTTCCGTTTAGAGCAACGCGGTAAAGTATTGTACTGTGTGGATTTGAGGCTAACAGAAAACTGTTCTGGTATCGTACTGCAGTACGTACTGCCCACATATGGAATCAAAATGAGCATGCAAATAGTGAACATGACGGCAAAATAGTCTCTCATAGGCTGTCCAATTTCCAGCCTGATGCGCCTGTTACTGGCTGAGATATGTGCAAAAGGTGGGTCGGTATCACCGCGGAAGAGAGTGCACGATGTACCAGCAACTCGAGTACCAAATCTCCCAGCCTCAAAAGCAGTTTATGACTAGCTTCGATAATCGGAAGAAATCAGCCACCTCAGCATGAAGCATGCTTCTTACTTCCTCTGTCCCACAACAAATGTCCCGTGGGATGCCATCATCTAATGACATTACAACGTTGTTTTATGCCAGAGCCTAAATAAAATATTTACAAAAACCCTTTTGCACTCACAGTTATGTGTAGATTATGATGTCCAAAACATACATCGAAACTCAAAATGACGGAAAACTGATAAATGTTGACACCCCACTAATCCGGTCAATAAAGGGCCGAATTTCACAGACTTCATGAAGCAACGAAGAATTGACATGGCAAGGGAGCCTCTTTCAGCCAGCGGATAGGACCAAGCTTATAGAACTTGGCAAGGTCAGAGCTACTTCATGTGCAGGTCGGTGCACTCGTGTTAATGAGACAGGGGTCGTGGAAACGGAAATGCGAACCACCTGATTTTCGAACGCCCTCCGAACGTCGCTCTTTTACCCGAAAAGCCCCTCTTGCTGGTGCGCCAAGGAGCTAGGGAGGGAGTTTTGTTCGATTCTGAGCTGTGCTTGGGATTTCAGGCATTTAGCCTTGCCGAATCTAATGCTTTTGTAGACAATTGCCCCTATTTAATCAAGAATGTAGCTATCGCACGTAGGCAACACTTGTCATTGGACAGAGGGAAGTGTTTTTTTCTGACGACAGGAACATTTGAATCAATGCAAGGCCTGTAGAGTAAGCATAATCTACGCTCGACCTCCAATTACCTACTGCCGATAGCGCAAACCTCCATGCATCAGGCATAAAGAAACTGAGAGAACTCCGTGTCATCATGTCCAAATAAGTTGAAATGTGGCAGGTCATGTAATGTAGATGAACTATTACATTTCTGTGTTGAAAGCAGTAATCATAGATGTGGCC
Source organism: Ostreobium quekettii (assembly GCA_905146915.1). Lineage (NCBI taxonomy): Eukaryota > Viridiplantae > Chlorophyta > Ulvophyceae > Bryopsidales > Ostreobiaceae > Ostreobium > Ostreobium quekettii. Next base: position 26,220 of record CAJHUC010001395.1, on the reverse strand, counting down.
AAAGTCCAGAACTTTGGACGAGCGAAAGATGCCGAAAAAGGGCACTGCATTTAAGCCATTTTACTGTAACGATTTCGAACTGGCGGCATTGGAACTGACACAGGTTGGCACTGCACAGAGGCGTTGGTACAGGAAACGGGAGTCCCTGTAAGAGTGGTCAACATATGCTTTCATGTGGCTTGCTGGTGGGCTAAACTACCAAAACAGTTTTATAATCGGCAATCAGAAAAATGCGATGTACCGGCCCTTGCCTGTACTGTACCAACCTCCCTTGGTTCGTACCGGGCTGGAAAAGTACGGTATGCTACAGGGAGTTTTGGAGTTGGCATAACTATGAGAGCAACAATTGAGCAAACCCTCTCTGGAGAGCACTCCCAAGATGGTGGAACTTCTCCCGCGAACACCCACAAATTCAAAGTGGTGGCCTTGGACAGCACATGTAATACCCTGGTGCAAGGCTGTCTTCCCAATTGCGCGCCATAACCGCGGCGGTGTCCATTGCTTTTCAACTTCAGGTATCCTTCTGCTAGGCGCCTTCTGAAGATGAATCCCTCGGCGGGGCCCACGCCGGCGAGTGGGTGCGTTTTGGATCGGTGTCGTCTACCCTACCCTCTCGCTCCGTTTCGCCGGATCCAACACTGGCGCCGACTGCCATCACCTTTAAAAGCAAATTGGCTTCCCATGCAGGCTCCTGGCGGCCATCCTGTCGATCACCAGTTGCAGGGAACCTGCCAGATTCCGGCGCTTCTGCGGTGAGAGTGGAGTGGCCTCACAAATTCACCGGCAGCAATCGCATCTTATATCGTGCTGCCACAAGTGAAGTACCTCTCCTCAACTTGCCGCCATTCGCCATCAGCATGGACTCCTCGTCCACCATGACATCGACTGGGTGAAAAGGTATCTGATCTGCTGCATCTCATCTGCAGGGAGCTCCCACCATGTTGTAGACCACGAAGATGTGGTTTTCCCGACGAAGCCGTCAATGAGCTCCACGATTGTGCGGTTCATATCAAGCCCCGGGGAAATTCTGGGTCATTCTTGAATCGTGGACAGGCTTGCCAATTCAACATATAAATTTAGGACGCGCATACTGAAAGGCAAGTTTGGTTTGTCCAATTTTTGTTGTCGCGCCTTGCATAATAGTGCATTGTTATGGTTTCTAGAAACAGGACTTCCTGCGGACCCCTGGTGTGAGAGAATGTGCTTGTCCCACAGGGTGGGAGAAGCGAGATGCTGCAGCGCGATCAATCGGGAGAAAAACTGGACGGTGGCACCCACTTGCCTCAGCATGGCGCATTTAATGGCAACAAGCCCAATCCGTATTGAGGACGGTCGTTTCGTTCACATTGTATTGCCCACCTGCATATGTGTCGCCCATCCGCAAATTGCCATGACATGTTTTGGTCATCAGCCAGCCGTCTGGGGCGGTCCTTCTCCTTGCCTGAGGTGTCGCGCTTTTTGAAGGCAGGTGCAGGCCCATTGTCCGGGGGGCCATGCAGATGCGCAGCATGCCTCGAGATTGGGTATTCCGCGACAGACGGCAGGGGGGCATTTGCGGGGCGCAGATGACGGCAGCTGCCCGGCGGCTGCAGACTCGCTGCAAGGCCGACTGCGCAGGCACCCAGCCCTCCTGACCGCCTCTACAGGCACGACCGGTCAAACTGGGCGTCCGCCGCTATGAACAACAACAAGACCGATGAGGCGGCGGTGCTGGCTGGATGCCGAGGCGTCTTTTCGAAGTCTTCCTACATCACGCTGGGCACGAAGGAGTGAGTGGCGGGGGGCGGGCGCCGGCGCTATGACCCAGGACGCCGTGGGCGCTGGGCGAGTGCTCACGTTTTGATACTGCGCAGGAAGCCCGAGCTGTACGGGAAGAGGGAGGCGCAGAGGTCCAACTTCAAGGGGAAGCAGCTGCTGACAGCCCCGCCGCGACAGGGCAGGACCATTGACGTGTACTTCGAGAAGAAGCACCCATGGATATCCGAAGTGAGGCTCGCGACTCCCTCGCGCAAGTACTCGCGCATTTAACTGCTGATACACTGCTTCATCATCATCAGTATTTTTAAATAACAAGGCAACGAGGTAGCCGTCAGCTTCCTATTTTGCCCGAGCGAAGCAGTGTCTATGATCAGTTCAGTAAAATCTAATACAGTGTTTCACGCATGTAAGTGCTGTGTCGCTCGCTTCCCTCGCCGTCAGCGGATGCGTGGGTGCATTGGCAGCGGCACTAGGGATTCCAACCAGGCCAACAGACACTCGGCAGAGGGCAAGCAGCTTTTGCAATAGGTGTCTGCAGCATGACACGCATTCATAGGTCATCGTGAACGGCGTTCCTCATGAACCTCTGCAGCAGTCTGAGACTGTCCAACACCTGCCTGCGTCGCACCTGGCCCACGCCGTGGGGCCTGCATCATTGTGTCACATTGAGTATGTCGTTGTAATGTCATCAGAGATGCCACACCCGAAACCGCTGCACAGTCCGGGTTGATGAAGACATTGGAAACCGTACAGTTTCAAGGCTCTGATGGCCTCCCATCCTGCCCCTACTGTCGACGTATCGTACTTCCTGGTTCGGTGCAAGCAGATTCAAAAGCAGCACTAAAGGAAAATGTCGTCGATGAGTGGGGCTGTGAACTCTAATTTGTGTCCAAAGCAAGGTGAGTGCTGTAGGCATTCACCTAATGCGTCGAACAGGAGCGCCGCCAGTTGCAGACTTGTGGCTTTGTTGTTTCTGAGCGCGGCCGTGTCCTCCTCTAACACACTAGCCATCGTGCAACAGGGGGACAAATATGTTGACAGGCTGCTGTATGCGAAGACACAAAAAGAAAGGAAGAAAGGGTTCCTGACGGGTGATTTCAAGCGCCGAGACGAATTTTCATCTGTGTTCCGCACGGAGCAATGGAGAGAGCAGCTCAAGGTCCGCATGGATGTTGAATCTTGCATGAGCAAGGGCCGGGGCATTCGGGAACTTAACGGAATGCTGACGTGCTGGGTCTCATGCCGCAGCAAGAGGACACATTCGCGAAGAAAGAACTGGCCATGCTCTCTGAGACGGGTCCCACGGAGGCCTCGGCACCAGCTGCAATAGAGCATGGTCTGGAGGGCTCCAGGGAGGAAACGGTGAGTCATGGCTCAGGCACCAGCGAAAACAGCGACTATCCGGCAGCGCCACACCCACCCCTTGTTCGGTGTTAAGCAGTACCAAGGACCCAGCAGCCTGCAAGCGAAAAAGCAATTTTCAGGCGCTAAAAGCTATTCCCTGTGCAAACGCCTGTCTACAGCGCTCCCTGTCAGGTGCAGGTGCAGGACTTTAGCCAAAGAGCAATATTGAAATTCCCAGCATTTTGCAGCGGTGTCCATACACATGAAGATTGGTGGAAGGGAAGGCAGCTTTAGATTCGGGCCTGCCTTTTTCTGCGCAGCCGCTGTACGACCTCATCTTTGAGAAGGAGGACCCCACATTCACCGGAGCCAGCAAGATCCACCGTGACACCCAGAACCCCACGATGCTGTCCAAGTCGCGCAATTGGGGGGGGCTCTTGACGACATCGATGCTGGCCCATGGGCCACCTGACGACTTCACCAAACCGCAGTTCGCCAGAAAGCCCATTGTGCGAGACACGTTCTACAGGAAGACAAACATCTTCTTTCCGGACAATTGCGCAGCTTCGGCAGCTGATGATTGATGAAACCTGGGAGCCTGCTCTCAGCATGTGGGGGAGAGGATCAAGGGGACAGTGCTGTTGTAGCTGGTGGCCCAGGGGGCGAGAGTTTTGGCAAAGGGATGCAGAGGGCGTTGATTCAATTCCTACAGCGGAGGGCCAATATTGGAATTGTGGACAGGGTTCCATGGCCATCGTGAGCTGGCAACTGGCAGCTTTCAACGATTGAGCAGCAGCGAGCGAAGAAACGCGGTCATTGTGACGCTCGTGCAGATCCTGTATAGTAGGTTACAAATCATGTGCCGGGCAGAGCGCTGCTCCGCAATATAGTATACACCGCAATGGTACCACATGAAAAGAAATACGGAGGCCAAAAGAAAGAGGTATGGAGGCCACCAGCCAGCGGCCTTCGTCCTCGCTAACGACAGGTTCAACTTTCCTTTGGCACCTTGGCAGTATGGAGGCAAACAGAAAGAGTTGTATGATAGGAAAAGGAACACCGATTCAGCAAGTGACCTTTGCCCATCACTCCCAACTAGTTCAAATTTTCTTAGGCACACCCCACAAACCCCTGTGCAGCACCAACACCACTTCGTTCTGTCACAGTGTCGTCATAATCCACCTCCCTGCAGCTTCTCCGCTGTGTATACAACTGTTCTGTCTTCAAACTCTTCGATCAGTGCAAACGTGTAAGCCTGAAGAACACAGCCCACACATCAACTCCTTGACTGGCTGAAAGTGGCACATCACTGCCGTTGCACCTTGCGTGGCGATGACATGTACAATTTTCATTAATTTATATCCCAATTGTCAGCAGGACAATAGCAGCAGCAAAGTACAATCTGGTGTGTCCACCTCGACGCCATGCCATTCTTTCAAGTGTCAGGCACCGTGGCATTGAAGACATTGAAGAGCAAGTGCATGTACATCAGTAACTGATGCATCAGAGCACACTGATGCTCACCACGTTCCCATATGAAATCAGCCACGGAGCCCAAAAAACGGCAGCCTTGCCAGCTGGTGTGGGAATTTCCTGTGCAACTATACATGTACCAACACATTTAACCAAGCTGTTGTTCATCCATTGATGTCTGATTTCTGGCCAGGTTTTGATGGCTTGCACTCACTTGTTGGCCATCCACAGGACTGGATTCCAGAGGCCTAGATGTGGCTCTGCAGCCACTGAAAGTGCTGATCATCCTCTGCTGAGAGTAAGGGAGCCTCAGTGGCTTCTCCATCCCATGACGCATTTGTGGCTTCCATTTGCCTCTGAATAGCCTCCAAAAGATCACAACGTTGTGTCAAACACATTTATTTCGCACCCAACAACAACTTGCTGGGATGCCATATTGCTTCCTATACTTGCACGTTGCCCAACCTGGGCAAAACGACCATCATCCATCACACGTTGATCCCGGGAGGCATGCAACATGATATTACAGCTGAATACACCCAGCAGAATGGCACCAACCATTGGTGCTATTGAGGAATGCAGTTGTAGTCACATAACACACTGCATGCTGTGCTAGCGTCTTCCAGACCAATTTCAACTTGCACTGAATGTGGATGCTGAGGGAAAACACTGTTTGCTCCTCGTAGACTTAGGTATGTATGCCAAGGCATGCAATTGCAGGACATTGCTATGTGTACCACGGATATCTCTAAAAGAAACAGAATAAGCTGCTGCACACAATTACTGCAGTAATGTTACTGCCACATAGCCAACAATTGTTATGTGGGAGTACAAGTTAATGAAATTCCAGCATGTGTGATCCTCTGAGTTTGCAATTTTGGTTGTACACAAGCAGTCATGCTGCAGATGCTGTGTGTCCCACCTTTGGTAACGTTTTGTAGATCTGCAGGGCTTCCCTTGTGAATGTGCCTGACACCGGGACTCCTGCTGAAGAAGTTTGGGTCGGAAGAATCTGCTAGTGTACAGAGGCAGTTGTCACAAACCAATGGGAGTCTGATCAATGAACAATACCTCAAAGGAGAAACAGGCCAACAGAACGGTTGGGCTTCATCCCGTTGGCGCCCGTTATCTCTGTTCATTACGCTGTGCAGATATAGAAAACCGAACCAGCACATCCAAAAGAGGATGCTGAACAGCTGCTTACATACAAAAGCCCCCACTGGTGCCAGCACTCCCACAATGTGCATCTACCATCGCTTGATTAACCAACAGCGTCTATTCCGAATTTCCCTTTGTGCAAGGCCGTTTTGATTGGCCTGTGACACTGCACTGCCGCCAGTTAACATTCCACATCCATCCCGTCACAATCGACGAGACTGAGGGGCGCACCTAGAATTCTGGAGCCGGCCTGATGCTCTCGAAGTCGGCTGGGGGACGGCTGCCATAGAAACAAGATGGGCGCAGATTCCCACACAGCCGTTCGCATTCAATCAAATCAGAGCATTGGACAGCTAGGACTTTTGCGCGGCTCGCACCACCGCATCGGCTGCCAAGCCAACGCTGACCAGGGACGAAACCTTACGTGGACGGACGAGCCAATCCTTGTTCCTTGCGTGCACGCTGAAATTCCAAAGCCTTGCTGATTTGAACGTCGCTCATGCCGGCGTCTTTCGCTGAAGCAGGCCTTTCTTTCAGCTCGCCACTGCGCCGACCTCCAGCCCTGCTTGCTTGCCAGACGCATGCCCACAACATGGACTGGTGGGGGTTGGCCGCCACCCGCACGACGGGTCCGCGCTGAAGGAGGCTCCCGAAAGTGGAGCAGTCTGCCATTCTGCACACCGCGACGTGCAGCGTTGGGCCAAGTTCACACTGGTGAAACGCAGCGGGGACTCCTGTGGGAGTCCAGTCCGCGTGGCGACAGTTTGGTGCGTGCTGGAAGTTGAGCTTGCGGTGTAGGTCTGGAACGTGCAATCTGTTGAGGAGAACTGCAAAATGTTCGCCATGAATGGTCGATCCGTCTCCAAACTGCAGCACACAACAGAAGCAGAAGGCCCCGAAGTTGGCAACCCCACCCATGACGATCATCACGAGAATTCAACCATCCTAACAGACGAAAATGCCTAACACATGGATGAGCGCTGCAAGCAAAATCGCGAAAATCCAAAATGCACTCCAGAAAGCCGCAGTTTTGTCTGCAGCGATTTTTACCTGGCCGCACCTTTCTTGACACGCCATCAGCCGGGACTGACAGCCGTTGCAATGTGCACATAACTGCAGACTGGGCCTTCGCTGTTTCTTACAAACGGAAATGGGCACCTCCATGCTCGATTTGCACTTCTTGCGCCTAACCGCGCACGAAAGGAGGCGCTGCATGCTCCCTGGGCCCTTAGTCCCTTGCATTTGGCCATTGCAAACCAAAACCCTCTCCTCTCCAAAAGGTGTGCGGGTGTATGTGTGGATTGGTGGTGGGTAGGTAGGTGGGGTGGGGTGGGGTGGGGGCTTGCTTTTGCTCCAATTTGGGGTGGGCGTTGGGTGTCTCCACTCCTCGCCCCCTTTTGCCGATCGAGCTGGCCCCATCTGATGCTCGCATTGTGCGCCTGAGGCGTCCCTCAGCCCTTCATCGCCCTGGCCCCATGCTGTGGGTTGGCTATGACGTATTGGGTGCCTCCCACCTAGCGACTCCCCAGGCATTAAGGCGCCCACACCGCCAGGTATGGTCACGCGCCAGTACGTGGTGCATTGCGTTTTACCTGCTGTGGGCGCTTTCACGGTGCACCTGGGAGCGCCCGTCTTGGACGGATAGGCGCACCCTGTCGTGCCCAACTAGCGTGCAAATTGTGGAAGCAATTCACGTATGGTACACAATTTGCCCCATTTGGCTGGACTGCGGAAATTGTGCTGTGTTGCCGTTTTCTTTCAGGTGCGCTGTGCTCAATTCGACCATCACACCCACGGTTTGAGGTGGTTTGCTTGTGACCCACAGCACGCGCAGATGCAAAAAGATTACGATGCGAAGCACCTAGTTTGTGCCGCCCCATTGCCTCAATGCCTGGCATCGTGTCCTGTGTGAGGGCGTATCTACAACAGGGCGCCAAGGGCGCGGTGTCAACGTAGGAGGCTACCAAACTTGGTATGTGGATGGCCTGAGGCACAGCTTGCCTTTCTCCAATAAGCCTGAATGGTTTATCAACATCTTGTCCAACAACTCCATACACATCTTCACGCAAACCGCAGATGTGGAAACAGTTTCTGAATGGTGACAATAACCAAGGCCCTGCCTAACACTTGTGGCACACAATCCGCGCAGTTTACTGGGGTGGTTGCGATCCGGCTGCATCTTCAGATCCATTGTCCCCTTTGTAGCGAGATGCATATGCAGGCCTGATTATGGACCAGTTGTGTGCACGAGCACAAACGAATGGCATGTATGGTAACAACTCAATGCCGAACTATTACAAAGCAGTGCAGCTATTTGGGCATGGCTACAAAGGAGCCAAGATATGCCCAATCACCCTACTCCAAACAAAGCACCATTAAATCCCCTCATTCCCTGTCATAGATTCCCAATTAGCAGCCTAATTCTAGTCTGCCGTGGACTTGAAATCACGTGTCCCCTCACCAGGTATGAATTCGCACAGGTGGGCATGCCATCTCCATCCAGCCATGTTCACCCTATGATCGGCAATGCCGCGCTCAATCAGGTTCATTGATGGGCATGGTCGCCGTTTGCTTGCCTCCCAGGCTGCACCCATGGCAGCAAAGACCGCAAGAAGACAAGCAGTGGGTTGCTGTTCCGAAGTTCTTCCTCGGTCAACTGTACAATCCCCCGTTGGTTATCTGCACCAGTGGATGAAGCAAAGCACAGTAAATTACATGGAAAACTGCCTGCCGTAGAGACTAGGAGAGAAGCAGCACGTTTGTTAGTGTTCGGCTGCACCTGCTGCTTTGCAACAGTGCATCTACGACACAAGAAAGCAACAGTTTGAGAACTGGAAAGGAGAGTATCATAGGCATGTAAGTGCAACGGCGCTGCCTTAGAAGAGCAACGGCGCTGTATTGGAAGTGCCAATGACTGCCACTATTTCTGAAGTGGGCAGTGGAATCGATACAAGCAGCATCGACACCAGGGACAGAGGGGGCCGCACGACTCATAGAGGGGCCATCATTCCTGTGCAAAGGACACCGTGCACAAACGGTCAAAGCTTGAAGCAAGTGGGTACAATGGGACCATACATTGGATGTTCCAACATAGACACAATGCAGCTTATTTCATTAACCTCCAGCAATCTGAAGCTCCACTTCTCTTTTGAAGGGCTTTGTTCTTTGGCACTTTGCCCAGCAGCACTAGCCATCCCACTTTCGAGATGCTGCGCTGTCTTAGCAAGCAGTCGAAATACACCTAATGACTGTGACAGCGACCGTGTTGACACACCATGATTGGAGGGAACTCATTGTCTTTGAGAAAAAAATGTTCTCTTGCCATGTGTCTAGACTACTGCCCAACGCCCCAGCTCCTTTGGATGCACCTTCTGTTGCTTACACTATACGGTAGCGAAGGAGTCCTGGCTCGGCAAGGGTTTCGTGGCCACGTGCCTCTCTCATATGCATTGAATCAATTGGAAGTATATCCCGGTTTTGCAGGCGAGCAAACCAAACCCCTTTGTGCCTTCCCTGTGCTATTATTCTCCCAACAGAAAATCTGTGCTCCTTGTGTTCCATGGAGGCGATGGGACCCCAGTCTCAGGCCTTGTGGCAGCTTTTCCCAGCTGCCATTGTCATGAATGCAAAGCCAAAGCAAACCAATGCAAACCAGGTGAAAGTGGTGTTGGCAATATCACACGTCACTTCAGTCGTTCGGTAGTGCTGACGTTGCTATTGTAATCATTCTTTCATTCGATCTATCTCGTCAGGAGCGTCACTTGTACATTCCATGGGTCAGCAGAAAAGGGAAAGCGTTCTATTGCCCCGTCAAAGGGTTAAATATGGTACAGAAGACAAAGTACTGACAGTTGACAAAACTAATTCACAACCATCTGTGTTCAGCAAGTCCCAGGGGTGAACCAATGTAATGTGCTGATGGGTTCCATTGTGTACTGCACTACCTCTTTGTTCCAACGCTTCCGCCATTCTTTGCTCCACTCCGGCCATGGCTGCATGTATTTCATCACGCCCCCCACCCATTGCCTCTCTGAGCTCTTCTGCTGGGAGTTGGGGCACATCATCGCTGAAGTCATACAGGTGCAGATGCCGATACTCGTTTGTTCCCGACGGCGGGAATGCCTCGTTTCGAACACAGCACCAATCTGCTGGCACTGTCGTGCCCACTGGAGCACTGCCAGGGGTACAAGCGGCTGCTGCTTGCTGACAGCCTTCCTTGAGCCATGCAAGCACTCTAGGCCCCTTCCACAAAAGATGATTGCGTTCCACAAAGATGTTCACCAGATGGTTCAGCGACGCACTGCTGTTATCCCCTGCACCCGACAATGGATTTTTGGATAGAAGTCCAGTCCATTCCTTGTCAATGCCCACACCTTTCTCTTTCAGTTTGGCCAGCAGACGGACCACCACTACAGGGTACAACAAAATGGCATCAACCAGGGACTGGTCAGCATTATCTTGAGCATTGGCCCCAACTGCACGCTTTGTGCCATTGTCCTCCACTCCAGGGTTGTCAGATTTGCTGCGGGCGGCACAGCCAGGCAGCATCTTGCTGTTCAGGCTTTTTGCAGTCTCTTGCTGCGCTCTCAAGAACTTGGAGAGTGGCACTGAAAAAGCCATTCCAGGCAGAAGAGCCAGGGAAGTAGAAGCATCTATCCCTTCATCGACAAGACGCTGCAGAAACTCAAACCTCCCTATGAAACACAAAACACATCGGGGCACAACTGAGCTACAACACTAAACACACACTCACCTGTTGACCTGATTCACTGATTTTCATGAAAAGGCATTGCTGCAGCACTCAGAGACCGGCCACAGTTGTGAAACGCCCCCATTGGTGAAAACGCTTGGATGCATTGAAGTTCTTGGTTTGTAACAACTCTGCCATTTTTCATGTCATTGGATGGTCATCTACCATCCTACACTGCTCAATAACGTTCAGCGGCCAGTTCTTTTGCGAGCACGTGGGCAACTGGCGTGTGTGCTTCTCATTTCCACGTATTCTCCTTGCTTTTTAGTTGTGCTCATGGCATCAGTGGCACTTATTCACTGCTCAACATTTTTTTTCTGTGCAAATGTTTCCCAGTTCTAAGTACATATGAAGTGCACACACAAGACAGATGTCATACCGAAGGGGGTAGTGCAGTTGCTAATCTAAAAATCTACCTGACCTATCCCAATGACCATATCTCGCAGACAGCATTGTCCGCTGTACCCAGTAGAGAGTGCAATAGTTGCAATGGCTGCAGCGATGCTTGTGACAGCTCAACTAACAGTTCTGCAAAACTAGTAACATGGAGAGTCAGCTGCAATTGACTGTGCCAGTCACCAACCTGCCCTTATTGCCAAGTAGTCAATCATGCACGCAGCACCCATCGGGTCCCCATCATCCAGGGACAGCAGAAGCTTGCAACACTCCAAAGCAGTGCTCAGACAGCTTTGCCGAGTCAGTGTTTGCACGTGGCGGAACAAGGCCATGAATAATGGACGATTCTCTGGAATCTGCACAAACAAGAACTCTTGGACCATGAGCGCTTTACTGACCCAAAATCGCCCATTCCACAGATATGGTACCAGGAAGCCTTGAGCTATCTTGCTTGAATACAACCAAGCAACAGTCAAGATCACACGTGCTGGCCCGGCAGGGATGAGACAGAAGCTAGAAGGTGGTTCACCCATCCACAGTGCTCAAACTCCACGGGGACTGCAGTCATGACAGCACCTTGCAATTCTGCAACTGGCAGATGCAAACTTGCATCAAAAGCAAGGCAAACATCGTGGTGCCCTTGATACACATGCGTACCTTGTAGCTCAGTTTGCAAGTTCCATATGCAGGATTGAACCATGGATGCCATGCACTCTCCAGCGCATACAGACACCGATTCAGCAACTCTTCTGCTGACAGATGTTCTGACATTGCCCTGTACAGATCATGCATGGCAAGTCCTGCTTCCACATGGTATGGACAGCGATTGAGAAGGGCAGCGATGGTGTTGGGATTCGCTGATGCTTGGCATTCCTCAAAAGCATCCTGAATCTGACGATATTGAGATGAATAAACATAACAAAACTTGTAGCACCCAGATTCTTCCCCTGCACCAAGAAACACAATCAGGTGTGTGACTCAGCTGCATCAAAAACGCCAAGGACACTTACCACTGTGAAAGTTTCTGACTCAATAATTTCCCTGCAGTATATAATGGCCAATTCCCCCAGAGGGACCTCATCCAGGGCTCTACATCCTCAGACAGCGGGTGACTCATGCATGCCCAAATAGGCTAGGGACAGTCGGTGCTATCACTGGCTGGATGTCCGGGAGCAGAAATCGTGTGAGCACAGTCCCAGGCACATTCAATCACCCCAGCACTTTTTCCACTGTGGTCAACTGGTTCTGCAACAATGTGGGGGCTCCAGGACCCTGAAGAGCCAGCAGTTCATGTGGGCCCATGCTGCTTGTGATACAATGCATCCTGTGCGCACACAAATATTAGTGTTCCTGTGTGGACCAACCGACTGCTTGCTAGCCACTGCCCATTGTGCTCCAGAACTGATGCATTATCTACACTCATCGCCCTTGCCGTTCAATCAATTGGCTTGCCAAAGTGCGGTGCACCGCCTGCACTTTCAAATATAGTGCCTTCATTACACAAATCTTACCTCTATATTCCATGCTGAGGCCCCCGTCCAAGGGCGGCCAGTGTTCTTGCACTTCAACCAGCCAGAAATTGCGAACTGTTCGCCTCACTCCTCGCAGACCTTTGGAATAACGTTGCCATCTGCGATCACGCTCTTGACGAAGCTGGGCCTCTTCTGTGGCACAGCAGCGGCAGCAGCAAAGCTGTTAGGCCACAACCATTTTGCCAAGACTCCCAGTCACTCTCACACTTTCTCTGCAGCACATTGCTCTTACATGTACCCTTTCACCCGTCTTTTGACTCAGTACAGCCATTGTCAGTAGCCTGCTGCCTACCTGATGCAACAACTCGTGCTCCGAAAATGCGGTAGAGCTGGCAAATTGCACCACAACAATGGTCAGTGCACAAGGAAGCTGATCGGAGCTGCCATACTACAAAAATTAGCAGCAATGGTTGCTGCTGCCCATTCAATATCCACGAAGGCTGAACTGCATTGTGTCACCCAAGGGTAACGGCCCCATGACAGGAACAAGCTCTAGCAAAAAGCACTTGCAAGATGTAAACACACCTCTTCATCTGCACGCAGTGACCCAGCCTCCACAGCAAGCACATGTGCCTTGGACGCCTCTGCAGGTGCGCTGGTGGAACAATCCACATCACACCCTGCCTGGTGGCAGAAAGTGGCAGCCTCAGGTCAAGGACCCCGTATGGAATCAACACAAGATGAATTTGTCACAGGTGACCATTGCGAGGACATGCACGCCCCAGAGATCCAATGCCTGTCATCGGCTACAAGGTGCAAGGGCCGTGTTCTGCACCTTTAAGGCGAACGTGCCAAACGCAATCGATGGCCCAGGGACAGCAGAAGATTCATGGTCCATGATATGAGCTTCCCTGAGGTGGACAGCATGGTCACCCACCGTTTGCAATTTGAGCTCTTCTACCAACTTGTCAACGTCTTCTTCTGGCCTATCACCGCCCCTCTGCTTGTCCTTCCCCGTCTCCTTGCCAGCAGCCTTCTGCTTTCCCCTTTTCCGGTTTCTCTTTTTCTTCCCCGCGGTCGTCTGTGAGGCTGCGGCTGGGGTCAGCTCGCTGGGGGCAACGGGCCCTTCATCGTCGCCTCCCGTGGGTCCCTCATCTGTTGCCTGCTCCTCGTCCTCCTCCTGATGTGCACCATTGGCCTCAAATGCCGAACCCCATAGGCATCTCCGCTTCCGGACCATGTCGAGGGGTCATGAAAGCGCGGCGCCCAGGGCGAAAGGCAGGCGCCGGCGTCGCGTTCTCAGGGGGGTGCCATGAGCAGTTCGCAGAGTGCTCCCGACACAGCAACACGGAACGCCAGGAGAGCAGGGCGACAATCGCCGACACGGAACGCAGAACCGTCCCCGTGCCCTCTTGGCTGTTCATTTCTCTCCTCACCTCCTCCGTTGCAAGGTACTGGTACGGGTTGAAGGTGGGAGGGGCAGAACCGCCGGCGTCCTCGTCTGTGGAGCTGCCTCGATCCTGCCCCGGACCACTGGCCAGCCCCACTTCCCTTTGCTGTCGGACGCGGCGAATATGGCGCGAAGCCATTCAGGGCACGCTGCAGCCGTCCTGGGGGTGAGATCGCACTTCGCCTTGCGGCCGTTGCCCGACGACACCTGCACTCGCTGAATACTGGGCTGGTACCCCTGACCTTATCTGTGAAGCCTGTGTGAAGCCCCTGGGTGATTGATGGGCCTCCATGAGGTGGAACTCTGCGAATTTCTGCAGCCTTTCGCCCTTGCTTGTTTGTCTCTCAAACAAAATGATAAATTTGCGAAGAATTGGCTGCAAAGAAGCAGGGATATCGATGGAGCAGCCCCTGAGAATGAAAGCAAGAAAACAGTGGGGAGATTCATTGACAGCGAAGCTGGGCCCTGTGCTGGCCGCAGGGCAAACCCGCTGCCCGCGATGCGGTGACCCACCAGGGTGATGTGGATCCCTGGGGTGCAGCTAAAGCACCGAGGGTTTTTGGTCGGGGAGTGCGCCTGTGCGTACCAACGCAGCGACCGTACCTTCAACGCGCCACATGCCACAAACAGTGTGGCTATTGTGGCAGGATGTGGACGGCATATTTGCCAAAAATTCTGCCGCCAATCCGAATTTATGGGTGACATGATGCATGCCAGGTTCCTTCTCAGGGGGTTCCGTTTCCGCGGAAACTGGCAGGTTCCATGTCTCGATGAACTGTTAGACACGCAGCACACCTAGAATTTGGAGTAAGGCGGGCTTCGACAACTGCGCTGGGACCCGTAACGCTGCGCAGCATCACAACAGTGGGAGTGGAACCCCGCCCACTGCGTTCTGGACCACCAACTGATGAAGTGTCCAGCGAGGGCAGCCTAAAGCAGTTTGGGCTCTCCGTGAGCGAATGGAGGGGGAGCAAGCTCTGTGCGAGGGACAATCTTCCGGTTCTCTGCGCACAGGAAGCGTGCTGCAGACACTGAACAAATTGGTAAGCCGAGTGCCCTCTGAAGAGATTATGCGGCAAAGGTCCATGGCTCTTGTGTGTAGTGATATGTGGTGAGTTCACGTCCTTGCGTCACGACGGACACGGCGGGACACATACGCACCCCCTTGCTGCGTGCCTATGCGCCAGACCAACAGCGAATTCATCCACCTGACACAGATTCTTAGCCCATGCACCGATTGAGTTTGGGAGGACGTGCTCCTGGCTCCTATGCAGATGCGAAGTTGTCCCTTGCCGGACTGCAAGGGGGGACTGCCTTTGAAACGTGCATGTTCCGCAGTGCGGCAAAAGACCTTGTCTTCAGAGAAATCATATTAGAAATGCCGTTGTTGTGATGGGCAGACAGCTGGCTTGATCAAGATGCACACAGCAGAGGTTTCCTCCTTGAGAAATCTTAATCAGCCAGCATCTATGTGTTTGTCGCCCTGTTGTAGTCGACTGGACTTGTGTCGTGACTTGGCAGATGTCCTTCAGACATGATTGACATTAAATCACCACGGAAGAGAAGTGAGTTGCATATTTGGGAGCTGAGAATGGGATGCAGCAAAGCAGTGATTGCTTGTTGAGTTTATGGATTGTATCTGTTGTGCCCACTGTCCTGGGCACTGAGAAGCAAAGCATCATCTTATGGGTCTGCCGGCAGGTGCTGGAGGGTGTGGGGCTGCAGGCTCAAGTCCTCCAACTGAAGGAAGACCTGCCACCATCATTCCAATTGGATGCCAAACCCAGCTTGGCCCCAGTGCTCTTTGATTTCAAATACCTCCATCATCCATCATACCAGGAGGACAAAGTGGCCTCAAACAAGCAGCTCGTTGCACTGGATGCCGAGTGCAAACAGGTGCAAATTCAGGATCCAGGGGCTCTTGCCAGGGTAGCTGGGGTGTGCTGCTGCACATCATTTTGTGCTTGCACCGGGCCACCAGTGGATACAGTTGTTAAGTACTCATCCTCTGTGTCACAGGACATTCTCGTACACTGAGTGATTGTCAGTTTCAATGTGCATCAGTTGCTGCCTGTGCATCAGTCACAGTATTACTGGGTCTGTTAGACACAGTGACAGATTGGTTGAAAATTGAGTCTGTTCCTGATTTTGCATAGTTCTCATGCTCCTTGAGGAATGTGCAAGAGTATCTATTCTATAACTATCTGTCAGCTCAGCAGGATTGTGTGCGTGTGCAGAACTTCTCTTCCCTGGTTGAGGCAGGATACAGTCTATTTGAGTGCACAGTTCAGTTTCATAGCGAGGTGGCAGGGTTCTTGAGCGACGTTGAAGCTGGGAGATATGTGCAAACCAGCCTGGAGGCCATCATGCAGGTACTTGGCTTCGAGTAAGTGACACTCAATTGAGAAGCCAACTGCTGTTGTGCCTGCCTGTTGTATTACTGATGGTGGACATTGTCTGCTTCAGTGATTGTGTTGTTGCATCCTTGACATAGCACAAATGGCGAATTACCACTCAAGCGATGTGTCTTGGCTGCTTATGAAGTCCGGTACTGTGCTGAACTGCTGGCCTCAGGTTGAGTGTGTTCTTCTGCCAACATTCACATGGCGTTGTGATTGATGCACAGGATCATGAGCGTCAGCAGCTACTGTTGGAAGTTCTGTATGCACTGGCATCACTGCTCCTTTTGATTGATCGCTCCATTCCTGGAGCATTGCGGGAACGAATTGCAGTTGCACACTGCCGATACAAGTGGGGTTTTGAGAATCGACCTCCGACGGCAGAGACAGTGTTTCAGCTGTGCAGACGCACAGGGTATGTTCCGAACAGACACCCCCCACCAGGTAGCAACAAATTGTGGAGTGTTCCAACAAGTTGTGCAGTTAAATAAGCTCAATAACTGGATCTGCGATGGTCCATTTGTGGATTTGCCTATTTCACTGGGCGCGTTTGTTCATTCGTCCACATAACATATTCCATGTTTCCCAACCTGATAGCCAAATGAGGGTGAAAAAAAGCATAGAGATGCATCTGTATGCAGTGCTGTGTTTTGGATGTGGGAGTACACAGGCAGTAGGGACATTGAGATCGAAGTTGACACAACAGTGCAACAGATGACAAGAAATCAGTTCTCCCTCACATTGTGTAGTGTTCTCCTTGTCAACGTGAGGAAGACCAAAGCCCCTGGGGCATCTTCTTTGCTTGGTGGGTGATAGAGTAGACCACCTGATAGTGTGCTGCACCTCAGCTATGCAGGACACTACTGGCAGTCCTGAACCAGCAAAGCTGCACAGGAGATCTGATTGTCAGTGAATTATGCACAGGGTACCCTGAGGAGTACTTGACACGGTTTCCACTCCCTGAGCAGGCCATCCGCTTTGCCATCGGCTGCTTGTTGTCAGCAGATGTGTACTCCGCCATACCACACTACCCCAACCCATCGCACCGCACCACAGCTCTGTCTACCCAGGCCTCGTACGCCTTTGTGTTGCTGTTCTATGTTCCTCAGATACTGCACAGAGATGCTGGTATCATGCAGAAGGTTGTGGAGCGTTTCTTCTCTGATCGCTGGGTGTTGAGCTGGGCCCCTGGGGAAGTGGTTGACCTGGGGCATGAATGGACGAACTTTAGCAGAGCTCGGGCAGCACTCAGTAGGGCGATACCACCCGCCAGGGCAAGAAAGCTACGACAACAGCAGCTGGAACGGGTTGGGGGTCTCGTTGGGGAACTCAACAGGTATGTTGGCTCCCTGTCAATTGGATTGTATCAGGCGTGGGGGATGTGGATGGAATGTCAATGCACTGTAGGAAGGGAAATTGTTGCTACCACAGGGCTGGAATGTGGGCGGTTGAGTTTGCTATCTTGTTGCCACTGAGTGCAAATAGATTGCCAGATGTAACCCCTAGGTTGTTCCGATGTTCACAAGTTGATACAGTTGCCTTTCACAGAATTTCCTGTGTGTGCTTGCTCTCCTGTTGTTGATTGACTTGCCTTTGCATCAGGTATCTTCGGGCTGGAGGACTGCAAGAGGACGTTCTGCTGCAGCAGAATTCTGACATATTCAGTCTCATCCGTGAGGGTAACGTCACAGCACGCTGGATCCTTTTGCATGGCTTCTCAACTTCGCGCAGGCAACAAAGCAACTGCAATGATGTGGCTCAGCTCATTTTGAACCTGGCTGCATTTGAGTATGAAGTCGGAAAGCGATACAAGCAGCTGCTGGACACGAGCCAAGCCAGGAGAGCCAAGAGCTGTCAGATTGTCAAGGAAAACCTACGGTATGCTGGGATAGCGTGTGTTGTAGAACAAAACTGTTGTGTCAAGTCCTTTTGGTACAAGATGGTCATGAACAGCTGTCTGCAGTGCTTGCACGATGGTAGTAGTAGGCAGCGCTCCTGTGCCAGGTGGAACCTGTCTCATGATGCAGATCCTTTGCCTGTTGATGACAAGGTTCTCTGGGACAGCCTTGATTCTTGGAAGTTAAAACCTCTAGTACAACAGGCGGTCTATGCTGTTACTGTGTTCAGATAATTGCATTAGTTGTTAATACTGGCGACCATCCTCAACCTAGAGCAGCCTGCATGGAAAAGATGAACTGTGGTTTGGCAAACGGCATGGGAACGGCATGAGTTGTGATTAATTCAGCGATTGTGGTTTTCGTGAGCCTCATTTGTTTGCTGCCTTGGAAACGCAAGCAAAAATGGTGGTATCACTGCTGCAAACTTTGTTGCAGGTGCCGCAACAAGTGTCTCCCCATTTGGGAATGGCATCTGATCCTCTCGCTGAAAATCCTGACCAGCTGTGAAAGGCTGAGCATGGAAACATAATTGTTGATCATGTAGTGTGTGCTCCTTTCTGTCAGGAACCTTGCAGAGCTCTGTCGCACCCCCCCCAAAGGAAGTTCGCATCAGCGAGAGTCACACCTGGGTTTCTGGCTGCAACGATGTGAATGGGAACTGGATACCCTTGGCCAAGACTCACCACGCAAGACTGCTGAGAAGCTGCGGTCTCTTCGACGAGCCGTTGAGGACATGGGGCATTTTGGTAGACTAGAGAACCTGGCACCACGCAGCCCACGCCTTGTACAAGAAATTCTGAGTAACCTCAAGCTCATGATCCAGTTTGCTAATGTCAGCCAGGTATACATGCGAACTAGGCCAGAAAAGCTGATGCTGGAGATGGAACACTGATTGTTGTGGTGTGAACAGACGATGTGGAACGCTCTCTTTGGCTGCTGCATTTGGATTTTCCACGTCAAGATGACTATTTGCTAGCATGCTTGCTGTGTGGACTGGAATGCAAGTGGCATAGAGGAGGATATGTGGCAGAATATATATTCACTATTGAATCCACTGATGCAGGGGCTGCTTGAAACGTTGAGGGTTGTGCGAGAGTTTTCCTATGCTTTGAAACTGATGCTGGACGATGAGGCTATCAGGCAGCTCAGGACGTTGACATCGAGAGATCCCAAAATGTTGTGGAAGCTTGGATGCCTTGTGTTGAAGATGAAAAGTATTATGGATGTACCTGTCATCTGCGGGAAGTCAGGTGAGGTGCACAAGAACTTCAGTGACAGCACCCATCATTGTTCATGGGCTCATGTTTTTGGAGAGGAAGAGTGCATCAACAGTGACAAAGGGTGGGGAGGGTGGGGTGATGGGTGGTGGTGGGGGTGGGGGGTGGGTGGGGGAGGAAGTGGTGCCGCTCTCACATGTTTCATTTGGATCAGTCCCCCCAGGAGGTGTGTTGCAGTAGCTTCGTGAGAAGCATGGTCACAGGAAATGGACAACTAAGGAAGTGATGCAATGGTTTGGGAGTATTTGATGGTGGGTACCCATTAGCTTGCATGCTGTGTGCAGGGGACAGGGAGCCACATCCAGCCATGTTGCAATTCCTTGACAGCAAAGTGGTGTCCTTTGCTGAAGCAGTGGTCGATCATGTGCCAATATGTGTATGCGAGGCCCTGGACAGAATCGCATACATCCACGCCCGAGTCATCAACAAGAAACCAGACGTTAAGCAACAGAGCGTCGTTCGAAGGAGACTGATGGAGGACAAAAGCAAGGACAACGATGCAGAGGATGAGGAAGGCAATGGTGATGCCTATGGCAGCCTGGTGAAGCTCATTGCACGAATTGCCAAGTTCTCAAAGGTGCGTGGGACAGATTCTTCCTAAGAAAGTTTAAAGAAGAGAAAAGTACCCTCTGAAAGCTGTGTTTGGTTGCCATTGGCCAGGTAAATCGTATCCAAACGTCCTGTCAAGTGTCCCATTGTACAGGAATTGCCATGAAGCCTCTGCAGCTTTTCTTACATTTCCACTTGTCCTGCCCAGGGTGTCACCGCCATTGAACAGTGCTTGGAAGGTGCAGTGTCCTTGAGGCTTCGCCATGAGCTTGAGGAGCACCTGAGGAGGCACGTTGCCAAGCGGCTGGCTGTGCTGTGCCACCAAGGCATGTATTTCAGCAACACAGCACCTCCATTTACATTTGCCAGCGTCAGCCTCCATGGAGCTGCCTTCACATCAGGCAAGACATTTTCAGGTGAGCGGATTTTGCACTGTGTGCTTATGAAACAGTTGTTTGGTGCTAGATTGTGTTCTTCTTGAGACAGGAATTGGCATTTTGGGAAGCCTGCTAGCTTGTGTGCACAGTCTGGCATGCCTTGCCCTTGCACCAAAAACTGTTTTACAGGCCCGTTTAATGCAACGCACTGTCAGACAGCACCACAGTGAGGTAGATTTGATCTGCAGGGAATGGAATGTGTTGTCCAAGCTGTTTGTTGTTGAATATCTTGGCATGGATGGTGTGGATGGCATGGAGGGCATACCTGTAGGAGCAAGGATTATGACTGTTTCATGCATGGCCATGTTTTGGACTGCATGAATGTTTGTAGTTTGCAAACATGCACTGTGTGGTCAGGGATGGGTTTGCATCGCCAATGTGAGAAGGCTGTCGTTACGTTGCCATCCACAGGAAAAATCTCAGGCTGTCAAGAGTTTGAAGAGAAGTTGACTGAGCTGAGGGACAGTCTGGGGGCTTATTGCAAGGCTCTGCTGTGTGTTCAAGACTATCTCAGGATCTCTGGCTTGAGTCTGTGGAATGACGAACTGGCACTCGTTATTGCTGTGAAGCTGCAGGAGGAGTGCCAGTCGATGGAGCAGGGTTTGCCTTGTGAAGCTGGTGCTTCTTCAAAGAGAGTGGTCAGTGAGCACCTCTGAAACTGTTCCACTGTAGTTTGGTCCTATATTGGTCTCTTGCTACCGCATCCAATTGCCAATGTGTGAGGCCATTACCTCGTCCTTCAGATGCTGTCTGGCCACAACTTTCTGGCAAAAGTCACATTTGCAGATCATGCCCTGCTACGAACTGTTGAATTGTTCATGCTTCGACTGCCTCTTTTTGAATGTCCTTTTCAGGTGAAGGGTGACAGCGACTCTGCGGTGACTTTTCTGGGTCGCCTAAGTCGGGAGGTGATACGCCTAACATCTCCAGCAACAACACACTTTTCCAAAGGTGGCAACTGCTGGTTGGATGCAGAGGGCAACACAGTGTTCGGCATGGAGAGTGTTTCCACAATTCGTGCGTGCATTGGCAGCCGTGGCCTTGCAGCCCTGGATGCTCTGTTGTCCGCAAGGCTAAGCTCGTTGTTTGACAGATTGCACAGTAAGTGCCTTGCCCTGCCCTCCAACAGACTAGTGCATTTATCAATTTTGTGTTGGTTGCTGTATGGTCATGTGGTGGGTGCTCATTTTACTGTTTGTATGCCCCAGCTTGTGCTGTGCTTTCAAGGTAATGGCTCTTGTGGGTTGGCACTGGCCAACTGCAACTTGCAAGCACAGAGGGGCTTAGGCCACAGCATTCGCATTCTTGTTGCTTTTTCGTCATGAGCATTTGATCTGCCTGGTGGTAAAGCTCACCATGATTTGCAACGCTTGTTGTATTGCTTCAACAATACAGGTGGTTGCTGTTGGATTTTCCCAAATCTGCTTCTGATTTGTTTCGACTGTAAACAGGATATTGCAAAGAGGTTGTGAGTCAGTCTGCAGACTCCACTGATCGTTGGGCACACCAGTTGGCGGATTGTGAAGGCCTGGAATTCCCACAAGGTGGAGCTGCATGGTATGTCAACACAGTCAACAGTGTTGGCAAGCGGTTTTGGGCACCGCTGTTGGACATCATGGCTGCCATTGGACAATCCCAGCTCTTGCGACGGCTTCTTGCACTGGAGCTGCAGAACGGGTGCATGTGAGTTGGTGATTGTCTGTACCTGGTAGTGCATTGCTACAACAGTGCACTGCTTCGAGTTTGTTTCTAAATGATCGTTGACTGGTGCTGCTGCTGTCCAATAGTATTGGAAGTGCCAGGTCCATAGGGCCAGGACAACTGTGATGGAGCCAAAAGCATCAGTATCTCTAACTGGGAACAAATCACTGCAATGCTGACCATCAAGTTCTAACATGAACAACTGTGTGTGTGCTCCTTCTGCACCAGGCTTGATGCCCCTGCCTCATTGTCACGGTCTCTCGCTGGATTGCAAGAGCACATTCAAATGAGGATGTTGGCCGAGGATGATCGTGACCTTAGTGAGGATGGTCCGATCCTCAGCTCAGAGGACACCAATGTTGAGTCAGATGACCCAATCTGTTCAGGTCAGGAGACAGGGAATGCGGCCACCAGCGGGGCAGCCAGTGACACAGGTGGAGGGCGCAGCATGGGCTGCGCATCTGAACTTGGAGAGGTGCCAGTCACCACCGCTGACCACCCTATTTCTGTGAACCCAGTTAGAGTAGATGTGATCGATGTTGCCTTGCGCACTGAAGGGGGAGAAAGACTTGATGATGGATTGCTTGCCAATGGTGCACTGCAGCATGCTGAGGATGCACACGCAGGATCGGAAAGCGCTGCGGCTGGCATCCAGGATGAACAGGTGTGTGTTGGCATGGAGGGCAACGGCGCTGCCAGCGGAGAAGCTGCATGCACTGGCCAGGCTGCTGACGATGAACCCAGGCCACCCTGTGCACCCTCTATGCAGACGAACTTCAACACAATCCCTACCGCCACAACAGAAAGCTCCACTCAAGACTGCGGATGTCCATCTCCTTTCACCCAGGGGCCCCCCAAGGGGGCAGCGTCGATGGATGATGACAGTGCCGCTGGCCCCATCTGGCGACCACCAGACGATGTGGAGGGTGGGAATGCCCCCGCTATGTGCGAAGCCCCATGGCCAATTGCCGACGCAGGCAGAGAGTCAAGGTCGATACGAGTGCGCCGCAATTCAGATTCCCCCTTCATGGGGCGTTGGCGCTCTGAGCGCTCCATGGCCTCTTTGGTCAGAACACCAACGTCAAATTCCAGTGTGTCTGCCATCTTGGATCCGTCCTTGAATCGTGCGAACTGGGGAAACGTGAGGCAGTCATGGAAGCACGTCAACAGCGAGGGGTCGACAGCGGGCTCCTGGCTTTCCAGTCGCTTGCTCAGTCAGGGATCCATCACATCATGGGCGCGCTCCTGGATTTCCTTCATCGATTCATCGTTCTTTACAACTCCCGCAAGCGCCTGCGACCTCAATGAGTACCCCATGCCTCTGGACCTCTCTACTCCCTTGGCCCCGGAATTCTTGAGTCCTGTCGTGTACAGCCTTCTGCAGTCCACAGGCTTTGTAGACCCAATGGCCATCCGCTACACGTCCAAGAGCCGGCCCCCCAGCCCGGAAATTCCTGCTGTCTTGTTCTTGGCCATCTTGTCTGTCATCAACAGATATGAACTGCGATCCTATCGATTGATGCGACCCCTCTGTTCTCCAGTTCCAGATGCCGGATCGTTCATAACTGGCCTCGTCACCATTCTATCCCAGTACATGCAACTTGTGACGGACCAGTTCCTGCAGTACATAGGGCAGTACCTTCGGGCATATCTCAAGACAGCCACAAGTTCGAGGGCCCAGGGCATCGAAGCGGTGGGTGTGGAAATAACCCTTCCCCAGGAGGTGCGACGCATGGTCGTTTTTGTGGACGAGGTGTGCAGGACAGCCGGGTGGCCAAGGTCCCGGGCGCAGAAGTTCATACCCCCGTTGTTGATGCAGGCATGGATGATGGCTGAGCCTGGAAGTGGCCAATGTGAGCGCCAATGTGATGGCTGATAATGAAATTGGATGGCTCCATGCATCCAGACGGCGCCCCTTGGTGTGCCGCAGTGCTGCAGTGCCAGAAGCCTGGTGTAAATGATGGCAATGCGTGCCAGGGTGGCCATTCTGATTTGAGGAATCTTGAACGGAGGGTAGCACGGAGCAAACGGGGTGGGGCGGCTGCAATGCGATGAAGACATGCAGACATGTGGGGCCATGCACCAGCGTGGCGGAATGCCAATTCCACCTGGGGCATGCGGTCAACATCCTGTCTGTGCTGGACGCCTGCACGTAAGCGGAGGCCAAACTGAAGGGAGGGGGGGAGGGGGAGGGGGAACCAGGCTTGCATATGAATGTGAGCTCCCCTTGTAAATGACTACTGTGCGAGGGAACTCACAGAAGGTTCCTTGCTGCTCGACAATGATCAACAATTCTCCACAAAGGGTCTTGGGAATTCATACCAAGGTGTCCAGACCTCCAGGAACCATTTCTCTTCTTCCACTTGTAATGAAGCGTGGTGTGGCTTCTTGCTTCCCAGTCACGCTGAGCCAAACAGGCAGGGTGAAGCGCAAAGGCCAGACACAGCAGGCAGAAAGGAAAGTGTTAAACTGTCGTTAGTCATGAGCACCGATACATCAAAGGCGGGTTCATGACCGACATAGGGCAGCTGACTGGGCCATTATCAAACAACCAGTCAGGGAGAAAATGAAAAGAGGAAAGGAGAGAAGAAAAGAACAGATACATTTTGCATACAAAATGCAAGGGAGAACTGTTAAAATGATGTGAACGGCAAATTAATAAAACATCAGATGGTAGCTATGCCTTTACGGTTTATGGTGCCTAACATCCTTCCTGGGCGATGGTTGTAGGAAAATGGCCAACGAAACAATGAGGCAATCCACCATCCTTCAGTAGCTGGCCAGCTCTGGACATGCGGAAGAGCATTGACAATATCTGGTTAGAGCTCGCCTGTTCATAAGCATGACCGCTCAAGACTTTCAAGAGGGCGACATGTTTTGTTTCATGAAAGGGCAGCACTGGAAGTCTGGGTTTGATGGACACGGATGTTTCCATTTAAGAGCAACTCCGAAGGTTTGCATTTGACGGTTGTTTGAATGTTGGACCTTGTAACTGTAATCCACTTAAGAGTCTGACCAAGAAAGCACAATCAGCTCTGTGCGTGAATAGACCATCTTGAAACATCCAGCCCAGGGATGTTGACGGGACACATGGGCAAGAATTGGATGAGCAAAGCATGCATAAAAAGACCTATTGTGGATTGAAAGAAACTACATGAACAGAAATCAAGTTCACTAATGTGCGAGGTGAACAGAATGGCTGAAGAGATACCAACTGAAGTGTGACAAATGTGTTAAGATGAAAAAGGAAAGGAACGTAAGGCGGCACTACTGGAGTTTGTGTATCATTCAGTTTGAAAGTCTGCAGCTTGACACGATTGAAATTGATTGGACATGATGAGAACATAGGTCGTGGTGTAAGCTGTTGGGGACATCAGCCCTAATATGGGCCTAACGTGACTATTGAGTCTGAAGTCATGTGGCCATGCAACTCGAAAGGGCTGCTGCTGTGATATTCGCTAATAAGATGAAAGAGAAAAAAGGCATGTTCAGAAGAAACGTCGGCCAGTTCATGACAGGAATATGCTTTCAAAAGTGGCTGAGCGCAATATGCTGCAGGGCAAAAACATCAGTCATGGAAAGCAGTTAAAAAGGGAGAGAAAGGCTGGCAGAATGCTCCGTAGTTCTCCATGAAATTATCAGCCTTGAGAATGGTTGACTGTTGCATCAGTATGCGGCAATCTACAACTTGAAAAAGACCATTCTGGGCTCGTTGAATATAAGATATTGCATACAGGGCGTTACATGTTAAATGACACTAGCCATTGATGGATGGCAGACGTGCTGTTAACATCGCTGTCATGGGCTGGAAGTGTGCCCCTAGTACTGCTCATTTAGGAATAACTTAGGAAAATTTGGTGTACGTCCTGGGCACCTGAACGGCCAGTATGACGTATTGGTGCATTGTGTCACATCCCAATTGCAAGCAAAGAGTACCGGTAGGCAATTTGAAGCATGCCATACACAACGCACTGCCCTGGCAGTGTGCAACATCTGTCATTGACGTGACAAGTCGCCATGTCGCTCGGAGCACTCTGAGCAGGCACCTTGGAGCCCGACTGTGCGCTGCTAGTTTGCGCAACTTGCAGCGAGTCGCCTGAATCGCCGTGGTAGCGTGCGAATGCACAAAACGCTGTCCCTTGGGCAGCGCCTCACGTC